>JAXDDX010000366.1:0-123331 GCA_034670405.1 Hoplostethus atlanticus | reverse complement strand
GCCATTCATTTAAAAGCAAATTACTCAGCGCTTACGCCAAAAAAGATCTCTTCCTGATTTTCTTCCGTGTTGTGTTGCGTGGAGCATGCGCACTAGTGTCCCATACGTACCGCTTCCAGTAGTAGCGCGCCCACGAGCGAGCCCATTCGCGCACACTCGTCATTGGATGAGAAGGTCGGGCGCAGCGAAAGGACATGCAGGGACAACTAGTTTGTTTGGGGATGGGGCAGCTGTGTGTGTGTTGAGCAGATCAAAGAATTATACCTCTTTCACACACAAATCCCGGGATTTACACGGGTTATAGAGTTGAGAGCGCTGCTTAGTTTGGATAGTGTTGCACGTTTTATGGGCAAATATCATATTCATAAAGCCAGGATACTTAATTCAAACCCAGTACTAGATTATTTTTCATTGTTTTGAAGGATTTTTATGGGTCTCTTGCTTAAACAGCAAGTGACAGGAAAGCTATTAAGACATCTGATTCTGGAATATATGATGAAAATGATAGAGAAATTAGGTATTCCACCTTTATTTTGTTTAGTTTTTTCCTACTGGCTTGTAAGGGTACATGCCCATTTGGTGCACAAGTTGTGGATCGTTTTTACATATCTGCTGTGTGGCAAATGGGACAAAAATTCACAAATAAATAGGGAGGGACTTGGGGATATCAATTGGTCTACAAACAAATGCTTGTTTGTTTTGCATTACTGAAATATTTGTAGATCGTGGTACATATTTATGGATTGTCTCCTGTGGGTTACAGAATCCTGTGCATTATGTATATTAATGTGCAAATAAAGTTTTTTTCGATGCAATAAAATTCAAAATGAAAGCCTTATTATTGGGTGATCTCACGGTAACAAGATCTTCACATCAACAGTCTGAGGCAGAGTAACGAGTAAAAACAGTAAAACTTAAGATCAGCTGTAACAACAAACATCAAACTTTGTGCACATCAAACTTTGTTCAGCCAGTAATGAATTGTTTCCGTCCATATTTACACTTATTTGCTTAATCTTGGGTACACAGTTGAATTTTTTTTTTTTTTTAACTATCCAAGCAAAGCAGCACTCTCAATGGGCAAATGGGCTCGCTCGTGGGCGTGCTACTACTGGCAGCAGTACGTAGAAGATACTAATGTGCATGCTTGGCTTGGCATAGATTCCTCTGGAACTCTAAATCTCCCATAGGTGTTCAACTGGGTTGAGATCTGGTGGCTGCGAAGGCCATAGCATATGATTCACATCATTGTCATACTCGTCAAACCATTCAGTGACCCCTCGTGCCCTGTGGATGGGGGCATTGTCATTCTGGAAAAGACCACTCCCATCAGGATAGAAATGTTTCATCATAGGATAGAGGTTTTTCCTTACATAGCGCACTAATGCACAAGCGTCACGGTCATCGAATGGCTAGCATTTCCAAAGACTTCCATTCAGTCGACAGTCAGACAGATTGTATACAAGTGGAGAAAATTCAGTGCCATTGCTACTCTCCCTAGGAGTGGGCATCCAGCAAAGACCACAGCAAGAGCACGCCACATAATGGTCAAGGAGGTGACAAAGAACCCTAAGGTAACAGCAAAGGATCTGCCGGCATTGCTTGAACTTTCTAACATCTGTGTCCCTAAGTCCAAAATAAAAAACAAGTAAAAAACAATAACTAAACAAGAGTGGTGTTCATGGGAGTTTGCTAAAGACCACCTGGATGTTCCACAAAGCTACTGGAACGATATTATGTGGGAAGATAAGACAAAAATAGAAGTTTCTGGCAAAACGGTGCAAGACTATTTTTGAAAAAAAAAAACACTGCATACCAGAAGCAAAATCACATCTATACCATGAAGCATCGTGGAGCATGGCTGTCATTGTGGGAACAATGGGCCTCATTCACAAAACGTGTACGTTCAGGTTAGTACAAACGTTTCTACGAATATAGTCGGATTCATCATTTTGTTCGTACCTCATTACCAACTAAATGTTTCAGTGGTCTACATTTGTAAAAAAAAAAGACCCAGCTTGTTCAAAATGATTAATGATGTTATATAAAAGGACCCAACAATGGCTTATTTGCTTTTATTGGAGGACTTGGCTAATCGTGCCATGGGGAGAGAGCGCGTCTTCAGGGACCACGCAGACATTTTTGTAGAGAGGGACGAATGGCTGATGATGCGTTTCAGACTGCCGAGGCCAGTTCTCCTGGATCTCTGTAACACCCTGGAGCCACAGCTGACCAGGAGTACAAAAAGGTCCCAGTCTGTCCCACCGCATGTCCAGGTGCTGTCTGCTCTTGGTTTCCTCGCTACTGGGACATTCCAGAGGGAGATAGGTGACCGGGCGGGCATATCACAGCAATCGATCAGCCGCACGCTCCCGAAGGTGTTGGATGATCTAATCAATTTAGCACCGCAATATATAACATTCCCCTATTCGGTAGTTGAACAAACTACAATCAAGACTGATTTCTTTGAAGTTGCTGGCCTGCCAAACACCATTGGAGCAATAGACTGTACACATGTGCGCATCAAACCACCATCACCTATATTCTTTCCATTTTTAAATCGGAAACAGTTTCACTCAATTAATGTGCAACTTATTTGCGACGCCAACCTCAACCTACTGAATGTGGTTTCCCATTGGCCAGGAGGGACCCACGACTCGTTCATACTACAAAACAGTGTGGGCCTGCGCCTTAACCAGGGTGCTGCTGGAGACACATGGCTTATTGGTAAGTGACTTTTCTCACCTTAAATGAAAATTCAAATTAGAGGATCATCATCGCTCATCGCTAACTAATGGGATCTCGTTACCTGTAGGTGATAGAGGTTATGCCCTGAGCGCATGGCTTATGACACCCCTAACCAACCCCCAGACCCATCAGGTAATTATCGCCATGCGCGCACTCGCTCGGTCATTGAGTGCACCATAGGCGTGCTGGATGTGCTTGGACACGGCAGGTGGAAAGCTCCTGTATTCACCAGACACGTATGAAATACAAATAAAATATATACACATTCCCGTTTAGGCCAAGACCCGAAAGCAGTAGGCTATAATCATGTTTCTTGCAGTCTGAGATGAAGCTATTATTTTCCATCTACTATAACAGGTGTGTAGGATCATTATTGCCTGCTGTGTCCTGCAAACATCGGTAATAAAGGCGGTGTACCTCTGCCAGTTCTGCCACCTCCACTGGAAATGCCGCAGGATCCGCCTATTGGAGCTGGCAACAGGTCTGCTGTTCAAGTTCGCCAACGACTAATTGCTCGTTTTTGAGGTGAGGATGTATAACTGATCATACATAGACATGAGACAAATTCAAACTTTTCTTTATTCACTTTTTACTCTGAGCATTCAGAGATGACCTGATGTCTTTTAGTGTGTTGGACATTTCTGCCAGTGTGGCCGCAATTTGGCCAAGTGTTTGAAGGGTCATTTGTTGATTTTTTTTTTTTTTAGGACAGCGGCAGACACCACCTCCGCCCGTGATGGTGCAGTGGTGGTTGAGGGTCTCCTCCATAGACATATATACATAGATGCCGCATTGGCCTGTGGATCGTACGTAAACGTCGCCGCCATATTGGACCGGGCAAGACTGGCCTGTAAACAAATACAAGTAAACAGGGGAGCTGCGGTTTTTCTGTCTGAAAAGCACTATAACGTTTACATTTCTCAACCGATTTCAATGAGCCGTTTTTATATTCAAGGGTTTATGATCTACGTGGAGTAGAAAAAAAAGTTTTGTTTCCAGTTACTTAGAATCTCGATCGTTAGGCTTTAATCGCTGTGTATCAACTCTTTCTCTTTGGGAAACCTTCAAAGTGTGAGAAAAGTTAGCTAGCCAGCTAACTACAGTCAGATTCATAATATGTCAGCCGCTTAGCCGAAACGAGTAGCTCGTCATAAAAATCGGTTTGGAGAAATATAGATATATAAATATAGATGAAAATCTCGATTATATGCCATTTGAATTTTCCCTCTTTATTTGTCCTCTGGGGATCAATAAAGGCGTATCTTATCTTATAATAGTCTTTGTCTGTAATTGTCTGTCTTCGAGTATATCTGTATCCTTTCACTGCTATACAAATATAGAAAGCAGACTGACTGCCAGTGTCTCACTATTGTAATTTGTATTTGCCGATTTTGTTCCATTTTTCTCAATGATGGTCAATTATTAGTACTTAGTAGTTTTTTTCCCCCCAGTATTTCAAAGTGAATGAGCTGTCTTCTGACCTGGAGCACAAGAAAAGCTAAAATGATGGGGACATGGACAGAAAAATAACTTTCTGCACATTTCATGTACATTAAATTAGATTATATATGGACATCTCCACAAGTATAAACCAAGGTAAATAAGCCAAATCCATGCTTGACAAACCTGAGTTTTTACAATGCCTTATGACAATGAATTATTTCCCACCACGTAAGTAATTCAGTTCATGTGAGCCTAACGTTGACACTGCTCTCTTGAGCGTCTAGCAGCGATTATAGCCTAAGTAAGTAACTGGAGACAAAACCTTTTTTTCTACTCCACGTAGATCATAAACCCATGAATATAAAAAAGGACTCATTGACATCGGTTGAGAAATGTAAATGTTATAGTGCTTTTCATCCAGAAAAACTGCAGCTCCCCGTTTACTTGTATTTGTTTACAGGCCAGTCTTGCCCGGACCAATATGGCGGCAACGTTTACGTATCGTAGCAATGGGCAGAAGCAGTCAATGCGGCGTCTATGTATATATGTCTATGGTCTCCTCTGCCTACCAGTGGCAGAATCTTGGGCAGAGTCCAGTGGAGCCTGTGGCAGAGGCACAGCCACAGTGGCCGACGACAATTGTGCCTGACCTAATAAATTGCTTCACAATTATTTCAGAGTTGTCCTTATTTATAACAATACAAGATTATCAAACTTGTTTTGGGTTGATCACATGGACTGAAGGCCTTAAAAATAAAAATGTTATATAGTCTTACCATATGAAGATGCAGCTTGGATTTGATCGGTGTCCAACTCCAATGCCGACTGGACACCCAACAATGAGGTCTCTCCGATTACGGCACTGATCCTCTGATCCATGTTGGATATGTCCACAGTGCCCTGGCCTCCTCCAGTGGCTGATAAACTGCGCCTACTTTTTGTGATTCCTTTTTTGCAGTCTAGTTTCATATCGAACCACTTTCTTTTTACTTCGGTAACTGTGCGGTGTACTGCTGAAATGGTATTGACAGCATCAGATATTTCCTGCCATGCTTTGCTTTTATCAGCTCCCGTGACTCCACTGCTTATGCTTTTGAAAATTATGTTCTTTTTCTCATCCATGGATGAGAGCAAAACTCAAAGTTCTGCTTTTTCCCTCTGTTCCCCAGGGTTTACTTGCACACGACCCTTCAGTCTGCACACTTTTTATGGTGTTGAACAGGGCGTTTACCTATGCAAATCGGCTTCAACAGGCACGCGCATCCAATTTACAAATGATTGGCATTCATCAAATATACACCTGTTTTACGAACAAATCGAGATTTCCCCCACATTTCATGAATCCCACATTTGTGTTTTAGTACGCACACACATACAACAAATTTACGAATAATTTACGAAAACATTCGTGAATGAGGCCCAATGAATTCCAAACTATCAGGAACTGCTACAGGAGAATATCAAGGTAAAGGTCCGTGATCTGAAGCTTAACAGAGGTTGGGTCATGCAGCATGTCAATGATCACAAACACAAAAGCAAATCTACAACAGAATGACTTAAACAGAGCAAAATTTGTATTTTGGAATGGCCGTGTCAGAGTCCTGACTTTAACCCTATTCAAATGTTGTGGCATGACCTGAAGCAAGCCATTCATGCAACACATCCCAAAAATATCAGTGAACTGAAACAGTTCTGTAAGGAGGAATGGTCCAAAATACCTCCTAACCGTTGTGCAGGTCTGATCAGCAACTACAGGAAACGTTTGATTGAGGTTATTGCTGCTAAAGGAGGTTCCGCCAGTCACTAAATCTCATGGTTCACATACTTTTTCCAATCCCAGCTGTTAACTTTTGAACAATATGTTCACTAAAGACATGTAAAACTATACATTTGTTGTATGTTATTTGTTAAATCATGAATGTACTTTTATGACTTAAATGAAGCTCAGACCATATTTTAGGAGCCATTTACACAGGAGTGCATGTAATTCAAAAGGGTTCAGAAACCTTTTTTCAGTGTGTGTATATACTGTATATAATATTGTTACGAAAAGCCTTCTGGCTAATCTAACAAAAGGTGTTTTATGGTAAGATATGGAATGTAGTGAACATGAAGAATGCTGGCTGAAGGTATGGTGTTTAATGCAGAGCTCACCAGTCTGGGGTAGGCCAGCCCAAGCTTTGGCTTCGCCTGGAGCGACCAGCTCTCGCTGGTCTATAATAAGTCAGTTTATTATAGTTGAATCATTTAAAAGATGTCATAAATAGAAAAACAAAACAATCCGGGCAGGGCTGAAGGGCATAGCAGTCAATCAAAATTGGTAGGCCTTTGTCTACCTCAAAGTGAGCACCATGTGCTTGGCTCACCATGGCCTTACAAAAGAGGAAGAGGCAGAGCCCCAGTTCAAACCTCCCTCTTATACTCAGTCCAATCACATGATCACACAATGAGACTCTGCTACCATCCTCAGCCAGCATTGAAGGAAGAGAGAGAAAGATGTATGCCTAACACTAATCCTACTGACTCTAACAATATACTATGTTATATATACAAGCACTGTATATTCCATAGAAGAGATGAAGACAGTTGATCGACTAGACGCCCAGAGGGCTGAGTTCACATTCAAATAAACTTAATATTAATTATGGCTATATGTTATTGCCACAAATGTGGAGATTGATCTGAATGTCAATCATGCAAGCATGAGTGTGGTTGAATGACAATGTCAAACCTGCCCCAGTTTTTACCTTTTTATTGAGGAAAAAATAACCTTGTTCAGGTGTTGTTCAGGAAAGTTTTATACAGTATACTGTATATATATGGAGTACAGTTTACAGAGCTGGAGCAGGTCCGTCAGTGTAGGCTGCACAGCCTTTAAGATGGAAGTGCATAAGTTTATACACGCTTTACTGAGAACAGGTGCAAGACTAGTCTAAACTAAAAAATAAATTAAAAAAAGATAATCTACCATGGGAATGTCATTATTTTCATGATCATAACATTCTGTACAGAGTGGAAAAGTACAGAAAGGCAAGTGGGTTTTTATCGCAGGCCATCTGTCTTCACACAACATGCGGAGACTATTCCAGGTTATACTTGGGGCAAGATGCCTTACGGTTCCAGTCATCGCTGCATCTCTAGATGCAGAAAACGCCTTGATAGGATTGAATGGCCTTATTTATTTTGAAATTTTGTTTTGTCCCCATGTTCATTAGCTGGGTAAAAGCTCTATATAGTGCTCCAATCTCCTCAGTCTGAACAAACGGCCTAATAGTGAGGGAACCATTTCCTCTACAGTGTCATGTCTGGTCAGCCCTTTAGTCTTCAAGATTCAAGATTCAAGATTCAAGAAGTTTAATTGTCACATACACACACGAGGTGTGTAGTGAAATGCAAAGTGGCATTGAACCATTGGCCTGTGCAATCCACTGTAATAATGACATATAAGGTGTGAAATGTCATGGACATGATTTTAAATGGAATATGTGCAGCAATATGCAGATGAGATATTGCTCACCCTTTGCAAGCCAGCATTCTCCTTACCTGCAGTTCTAAATTTAGTTTAGTTGATTCATTTGGTATTCTTTCAGGGTAAAAGATCAATTATTGAGTATTTAGGAATCCAATCATATCTCCTATCCTATCTATTAAGGTTGACATTAATAAATGGATAGTTTTACCATTGACTCTTGAGGAAGAGCAGAGATATTGAAAATGAATGTATTACCAAGGCTTGCTTACATCATTGCTTCCATTCCCCTTTAATTTCCACAAACCTGGTTCGAGGATATGAAGTCCCTTTTTACTCAATTTCTCTGGAATAATAAGAAGCCTAGAATCGCATATAAAAAACTTGCCGTACCCACACTCGGTATAGGTGTTCCAGAGGTATTTCAGTATTTTCTTTCATACAACGCAAAGTATTCTCTGACTTTGGCTTACAGCTCTAATTATCAGATTGGAAGCTAGGAATGGCTGGAGGAGTATCCCAACATAAGGGCATGTCCTTGGCATCACTGTGGTACTGTCCTAGACCACCTGCTGCTTTGAATAACATCCATCCTATTTTCATGTTCTATTGTTAAACTTTTGCATAAGAGGTTTGGCGTTGATGGGGTTTCTCTTCCATCATGTCCTATATGGTATAACCCAATCCTTCTGTCTGGAGAAGGCACACACAATAAACAATGGAAATGCCATTGCATCGGCTCTATTAGTCAAATCTTTAATGATAAAATTAATTCAAGATCAGCAGATTAATCTTTATTGTTATATGCACAATTATAATCAGTTATTAATAAAACAATGTAAGGAGGGCGCTGTACCTGCCTCTTGCTCAGATTGTGATTATCAGCTTATGAAAGCAGTCTCATTAAGAGGTACTGTTTCTTGTATTTATGGACTCATGTGGCAGTTTGCACCCGGTGTGTATTCATCTGTCCAGTTAGCCATGACCTCAAAATCCAAATATGTGAGATATAGGGTTATTCAATATAAGATTCTGTGTAGGGCATACATCACCCCTGTCAAATGATCTAAAATGGATGATAAGATAAGATGGCTCTTTATTGTCCACAAGGGGAAATTATAGTTATGCAGCAGGGGGTGTACAAAGTAGCAAGAATGAAGCACACGGCAATATACAATATACAAGCTTCAGAAAATCAGAAATTCAAAAAAAAGGCAGCAGGCTCAGGGGTTGACATTGGTAGGTACACACAGAAAAATAAAGGTGCTAACTGGAACAGAAAATGGTTCTTCAAAGTGATGCCATAGAAGAACCATTTCTGGTTCCACAAAGAACCTTTCAGACCAAGGTTCTTTAAAGAACCATTTCCTTAAAGGGTTCTTTAAAGAACCCACAAAGGTGCCTCAAAGAACCATTTTTTGAATCATTTCTGGTTCTTTGAAGAACTTAAAGAAAAAAAGGTTCTCTAAAGAACCTTTTTCAAAAAAGTTCTTTGTGGGCCCAAATGGTTCAATAAAGAACCCTTTTCAAATGGTTCTTCAGCTAAAAATGGTTCTTCCAAGGAATAAATGGTTCTTTGAGTACTTTGAGTACATTGCAATATTGTGTACGGTGAAGAAATAAATGAAAATAGCAGTTAATTCTCATTTCATTTATTTAGAAATTGAACTACCACTACCACTCTTGGTCTCATGAAACCCTTTCCAATCCAATTAGTTAATTAATTAATTAATCCATTGCTGTTTTTCTCAGTTCCTGAGAAGTTGACATTTTGGAGTTACATGGATTTCACTGGACAGCAACAATATGTAAAATGTTATGACCTAAAATTATAAAACAGATTTCTGGAAAACTAGAAAAAAGCTATAAATTTAAACAGCATAACAATGTAATTGTATACACAAAAATTGTGTCCAGGTGAAAATGGTCCTCTAAAATTAGAAAACAGATTTCTGGAAAACTAGAAAAGCTAAACATTTAAACAGCATATCAATGGAATTGTATACATTCAAAATCATGTCCAGGTGAATATGGTCCTTGTGGCAGACTGGGGGGAGGGTGGGGGTGAGGCTTAGCCTGGATCCAGAAGAGAGCTGAGTCAGTGGACTGACTCTCCCCTGGATCCAGTACCGGCAATTACGGATCGCCTGTCAGACACAGCCATTCCACCAGCCTCTCACACTGATGCACCCCCGCTCACACAGTCACACACAGGTTAAAAAGGCTCGGCTGCAATCAGCCTTAATTGGCCGCAGCCAGTACTGGATCCAGGGGAGAGTCAGTCCACCGACTCAGCTCTCTCCTGGATCCAGCCTAAGCCTCACCCCCACCCTCCCCCCAGTCTGCCACAGTCCTTTTATAGTCCATTAGTCATTTTTAGGGGTACATAAACCCCTAATACCATACAGTGTGCTTTCTAAGAAATATTCAGAGCATTTGCAACTCTCTGCACAGCTACTGGTACATGTGTTGTTAGAGTGTCAAGCTTCAGGATAAATGCCTCCAAAAATGAAAACGTTTTCTTTAGCTGACAGGGATAAGCATGTTGTAGACATGATAGAGGGCCAACACAACACCCATGGACAAAGAAATGTCTGCATCTCCATCGTCCACCATCATTTTGTGTCCATCCATCGTGACAGTAACATCCGTGCTGTCACTCAGGGGCTTGCCATCACTGCTGCTCAAGATGATCGTGGGTGTTGGGCTTAATGGTTCTTGAAACAAAACATTTGAGACTTAAAGCTGTATTCTGTAAGATTGTCATGTTTATAAATCATGATTACTATGCTTAGTTGCACATAAAATGCCAGTTTGTTAATGATATTAAATGACTTAATTCATTAGATTTCATATATTAAAATCCAAAATCTGGCAATGCATTTTTAGTACACATTTCCCTTTATCAAATGAACAAATTCAAGATTGCCCCCCACAAACACAAATGACTAACCTTATCTATTGCAAACAGCTGAGATGCATTTTCCTTGAAGACAAATGGGAGGAGGAGTATGGCCGCATTGACCAACTGGCCTGCAAATGACAAATAATTTTCAATAAAACTCACAACTCTGATTCTGCAAAGTTTTGAGACTCTCATACCAAAAAAATCTGAAATAAATAAGGGGGACTTCTTATCCTAATTACTTACTACCATCAAAAGGAAAACACTGGATATAAACCACAAATACTTGTAATTACATAATGTGGTAAATTGACCTAAAACGATTAAATATGACAGCTATATGTGGCTTAATGACCTAAAAGTAAGGTGCAATGAAATAAAATTGGCATTATTTATTCCGCTGCTGCTGCTTCTTATTATTCCACACGAACCCCCCGTAACAACCACTGTGTCTTATCCGGTACTGTACAGCTAGCCCACACATTTTCTCCAGGAAATGTCGCTTTCTAGTTTTAGGTGTACTTGGTCATAAGACCTTGAATTTGATTAACTTAACTTGGCACTTAAACCTCGAAACTAGTAGTGGAAGGAGGGCTGATGACCGAATTTATAGGGTTAAACAGGACCTTAGACTTGCAACAGTTCTTTGAGATAAGGTGAGAAATATTCTGCTCTGGCAGATTTAACTGCCTCACGGTATTTGATTAAGTCCTTCAGGATATCATAAGAGACTTGTGTGGCTTACCATTTTGTTCAGCATCAGTTTGGCTCTCATCAACAGACTGCAGACAAAGGCTCTTCAGGTTGCTTTTTGGTGCCATGGACACAAGCTGGCTTGACAGCTTATTGAATCCTCTGATGACCTGCTTGTCCACGTCAATCTTGAGAAGTGCTGATGCCTCTTCACATAGCTATAACAAAACATGCAGATTAAATCAGTTAATGCTATCAGCATTCAGAAGCAAATATGGAATAATGATAATTTATTCTATTCAATCATTGGTATTATTAATATTACAATGCAATCTCAACAATTCTGTAAATATCATGCATCATTTACACATTCAGGAATGTGATCAGGACAAAACAAACATTCACCTTAAATTAAAAAAACGTCACACAGTCTAGAGCCATAGGACCTAAGGTTGCTTAGTGGCAAGTGTGCGTCACATTGTGGAAAAATGAGCCTTAAACACTTTTGTCCAACTTCATGTGCAGAGTAGATGTATTTGAACTAGTCATGCAAAGTGCACAATTACATATCTACTAAATTGATGTACATTAACATCTCCTCTGTGTGCTGTTAAAAATAAATTTCAATCACCATGTGTTATATATTGGATAAAACACTCACCAAGACTGGAATAGAGAAGCAGGGGAATTCTTGTAAGACCTCTGCAGTAGTGTGTTGTTGAATATAGTGTCTTCTGTACTTCTGTACTTTCTGGAGGCATTGGCGAATGATGTCCAAATTGGGCCTCATCTTTTGGCACCCCTGCTTCATTGCTGCAATATGGTGGCTAGTACTCCTTTGGTCCTCCCCATCATCCATTGCATCAGTTTGCTAAGTAATAAACAATCACACAATTAGGACTGAGCTAGAACATTCAGCTTTGATTAATACACATCAGATATAAAATGCTCAGCCTCATACATTACGAATACCTCTGGAGAGTAATCTACAGAGCCTACAGCCAAAATGTAAACTATTCCATTAAAATGGTCAACTATTTGCTGAAACATTTATTCAACCATTAACACTTTTGTAGATGAAAACTTGCCTTGTTTCTCTTCAGAAGGACACAGGGCTGGACATCTAACGATCTCTTTCTCCCTGTGTTCCCTGTTTCCTTTTTAAACTTGTTTCTTAAGGATTCATGCAATGCATCCTAGAAAAGATTAAAATTCAACATAACCGACACCTATGAAAGGTGGACAGTTAGCCAATTAGATATAGTGATCACTATTCAAAAACAAAATTGACTTGCACATTTAACTCAACATTCATAGTTTCCGGCTTGCAACAATGTTAAGAATCTTTATGAAGCATATGATTCAGTTTAGCATTCCTCTTTTAGTCAATGAGACAATGAGCCAATACTTACATATCCAGATCCATAACTTTCCTTCAGAAAAGGGAAGCTGAACAGGACAGACTTTAGGAGCTGCACATACTGCATGTGAGACGGATACCTGGAAGTTTTAAAATGGAACAAAACACAAGGCGTCATACAAAATGACATTCCAGATCGGCGCAGTGTACAGAGATGCCAACCTCAAATGATCAGAAAGTGTAGTAAGAGGTCTGCAAATGTGTAGTTTGTCACCAAGATGCATAGTTTTCACTGTGGCATACAGACCTGACACTTGATTAACAAGCAAACTTGTTTTACAGGCATATAACATGCAAGTACTGTACATAAGGAGATACGTATATCTTGTTTTGTTTATGCTGTTGCTAAAATAAAGGAATTTAAGTAAAAATAAGCATATATAAAATTAAGCCTTCTGCTCATGTGTACTGCTGTTAACACAGGGAGCACTTCCGTTCCATTCATTTGTGTCTGAAGGGTCGGATCAGATATGCAGCCGTTTACGTCACTGCAGCTGCAGCACGCTGCCGGATATAAAACGGAGCCGGATCAGAGCCGCAACTCTGGACATATATATATGCCAAGATTTTGCTTATTACAGTCATTCATCACCATGTCAATTAACAAAATAGAGGATACCTAAACTGAAATACTTAGGTTATCTATGGAATCGCAGAGAAGCTTCTGTTTGGCTACAGAACGGAAAACAGAACGAAAAGTTACATAGTATTCTTATATGGTACATTAATGTTCCTCACGGTACAACTTGAGTTGTTTTCACTTACCCATAGGTGAATTGTATAATTTACCTATGGAAACAAGAACGGACCGGGTGTAGCAGCTTAAAATGGCGCAACAAGTTAGTGGTTGGCATCTCTGGCAGTGTACCAATTCCATTTCTAGTTTAGGCAGAATGTAAGTTTCACTGAAATTGAATGGATTATCCTATTGTAAAACTACTGTAATACCATGAATCAATTCTAAAAAAATCAGAACTCCTATTATGGAACAAAGACTTACATTGTCTCTTGGCTCAAGTGGTCAAACAGCGCTTGAATAAGCATGTTTTTTACTCTGTTTTTCGCATGTGACTTCAGAGCTGCATCCTTATTGGTCAATGCAGTGAAGACTGCTGGAGGAAACCGGACTTTGCAGTTCATCATTGGTTGGGCTGCTGGGGCTGTCTGACTCACAGGGGCTTCGCTTCCACTGCAAAAGGGGTAGAAATTCAGATTTTAAATAAACCCAACATGTTAAAAAGCTACCAAAAACAAGACAAGTAAATCTTTAGAATCTCAACAAGTCTGAAATTACATGACTTCACTGTATACCGTAACTCACACTTTCAGCTGCGTTAAAGCAGACAGGAACTTCACCTGGTCTTTAATTTTTGGAAAAATTCGCTCACTCATTCTTTCAGACATCTGTAGAAGTGTAGGCCCATCTACTTCATTATCTATGGCAAAGAGAAACAACATTGGACCAAAATCATGTTAGGAGTCTGTGTGTGTGTTGAACAAGAGGAATAGAGGCATGTCCAGAGTGCTTCCTAAATGTTTTCAATCATTAATTGAATTTTCACTGAGACCAAAGCAATAATTAACAGAACATCAAACTGCGACATTTGTTGGCCAAAATCGGTCATTTTTGATTTTGCTTTGTGTGTTTATGTGTGGGGGGCACCAAAAACAAAGAGCATGGCACTCGTGAGCATGAACAGATAGACAGACCATCTGCCAGCATACGGGTGAGATGTGAGCAATGGAACAACCGAGAATGGTGAGCAGACCAAGAGTTACCTTCAAAACAGAAAACTAAGAAATGACACAGTAATGACGTAATCAAGTAGTTATGCAGCTAGTCTATAGATATTTTATATTTTGAGCTACAATGCTACATAATAGCCCTATTGATTTTAAGTCTCTGCTAAGCCATTGTGTTATTTTTAATTTTTTGCGGAATGTCAAATACATCAGTAGAGAGATAACAAGGGCAATCTCAACTCCTACAACTCCCTGTGATACCTTGGATTAACACCACAGGCAACTCACACATAAATGCATGGCTATAACTGTCCATTCTACCTAAAGTAAGTTGGCTAGCCAATTTCAGAGTTGTTAGCCAAAGTTTAATTTGATTTAATTGTGCACAACATATTTTATGTTTTTTAATAGATTAGTAGGGCTAATTTCCTGAGACATTTCAACAAACTGAGTATTGAACATGAGACCATAATTGGATATTTCAAATGACTATACTGGCTTGTTAGTATGGGGGCCCATATGTGACACTCAATAATCAATTGGTCAATAGATAAATCAATCAATTAATAAATAAATAAATGTTCAAATACATGCATAAATAGATAAAACAATACACAAATGAATCAACAATTTGATAATCAAAAAATAAATTGATAAATGAAAGTATAAATAGATGAACAAATTGAAAAAATAATATTTAATTCACTATTTGATAAATAAATTGATAATTACATTTTCAATTGTTGTATTATCTATTGATGCTTTATCTATTGGTGGACTGATTATCTATTGAACCACTGTGTCAGGAGGTGGGACCCAAACTGCTGGCAATCATTTTATGTTACAGAAGCTGTCATTGGTCAAAGCTGTCTAGCTGTATCAGAGAGGGTCAAATGGTTTGGTAGTTTTCTGGGGTTTTTAGCTGCGACCAGCTGCAGCTCTATAGCTCGCTCTGTTGGTCAGTCGGTCGGTGTTTATGCAGAGTTCTGCATGCCCACCACAGAACATTGGCTTAACTACAAGCCAACGGTAACTGGACGCTATAATGTTTTGTGAAGAGAATGCTTATTTTTATACTAGTACGAACCTTCACTGTTATTCATCAATTACGATATATAGTCACAAAACATTATAGCGTCCAGTCACCGCTGGCTTGTAGTTAAGTTCCGCGGTGTGCATGCAGAACTCAGCATAACACCTGACAACGGTCGGCTGCTTCCCTTAGCAACCGAGACTAGTCAGCCATTGGCGTTTTATCAAGAAAAATCAAGAACGCTCAAATTTAACATTGACCATGCAGAGCACTGAGCAAGTTCATATGTCGGTGTGTGAAATGTAACCTTCCTGTAACCACCTTTGACCAATGACCAAAAGGGTCCAACTGCAGACCTCCTCAGGCCCCTCTCCCTGCTGGTCGGAGGAAGTATTGTATTTTCTTTCAGAAGTCAATTATCAGGTCATAGTTCACAAAATATATATATGTGTATGAGTGACTTTTCAATCATTCCAAAATACAGGGGATAAGTATGAGCTCTGAAGCTCCACAAACTTCCATTACGCTGAGTAATGGAAGTTATGTAAAACCTATCAGATTAAAACATTACAGATTCCAGTGTAGCTGCAGGCGGTGATTGTAGGGGTCCAAGCACACCTTGAAAAAGAGAAAACATTCACAACACAATAGGTAGGCAAATGGTTCCAAACAGTTTTATTATACCATTACATAACACCCATCTTCGTTTCTACATGTTTCCTAAAGCTTCGCACACGGGAATGTCAACAGTGTCTCTGACTTCAGACATGAGCAAATCACAGTCATCTTGACGTTCAAACTCAAACAAAAAATTCTCCATCAATTCCTGACGTTCTTCATCGTATGCTTTAAGCAGTTTTTCTTCGACTTCCTTTTGATGTCTTGATCCCAACATGAGATAGTAAGGTTCATCTACTTTCCCTTTCAGCCGGTGGAGGTTGTTTCTCCCAGGATGTGCTCTTGCCATGGTCTACAAGACAAAAACAGTTTAAAGTCCTCTTACAGTGATCCATAGAAACAGTTCTACAGCTCTAAACATTTGTCACCAACATGTTTTTTTTTCTTGACTACAACATTTTCATGCAACCTTTTGCCTATGGAAAAACGCAAAGTCAACTGTAACCTGATTTGTGTTGCCATAGGCACAGTTTTCATAGAAGGTGCTAGAGACAGAGTAATATAGTACTGCTGAAGAGAAACATACCAATGTTGTTGCACACATTTGGACCATCTTTCCTCATTCTCTTCACATCCAGGTGCATTGTGTCAGGCTGTTGCTTCCCTTGAAAAACATGAATAGTCATCTTAGAATTGCCTTAACCCAAGAAACAATATAAATAATCAACCATGTACAATTCCTAAATGAACTTCATAAAACCAAACGACAATTGCATAGGTATACTACAGCTTATTACAATGCTTAACATTAGCTGAGGGTCACTACAAAAGTGTATTTTTAGATGAACATAAGTCACAGGCTGTGCCATTGATCATAGAAATCAAACAATGCAGGCAAGCGGCACCCTATGACTCCGTCAGGATCCTACTACTGACCCCATTGTAAACTGCAAGCTAATGTTAGCTAACTCGCTAACCTCGCTAACCTCTATGGGAAATTATAGTAGTAAGCTAATAGGCTAGCAGTCGGATCCGTAAATGCATTTTCAACCACAAAGCGTTTATTCTGAATACAAATATGAACACATTATCAGCGTTATTGTAATATTTGATGACATGAAGTAGTATTAGACTACGTTACTTACATGTGTAGTCGTTTGGGGCTTTGCTGCTTTGCTTCGGTGTCCCCCACTAGCTTGAAGCACGGCCAAGAAAGCAGTGCCGGCCGACAGTGCAGTAGTGCCGTTGCCTTACGAAAGTCGGAACAAACTTTTAAATTAGGTCTTGTAGATCTAATATGAGTGAAGATTCAGCAACTGGATTGCTTATTTCTCGCCTCAAAATTGTTCAGAAACAGATTTTGGTGGACTGCTGAGGTGAAATAAGTGAAAGTTTACGCACTTCATACAACGGAACCCTCCTACTCATGCTCAACCCCCATTGGCTCACAGAACTATAGGGGCCTGAGGAGTGATGTCTGCAGTTGGACCCTTCTCCCAATGACAGCTTCTGTAACTTCTGGGAAATATTTGGGTCCCACCTCCTGACACAGTAGTTCAATAGATAATCAGTCCATCAATAGATAAAGCATCAATAGATAATATAACAATCGAAAATGTAATTATCAATTTATTTATCAAATGGTGAATTTGTTCATCTATTTATACTTTCATTTATCAATTTATCTTTTGATTATCAAATTGTTGATTCATTTGTCTATTGTTTTATCTATTTATGCATGTATTTGAACATTTATTTATTAATTGATTGATTATTGATTTATCAATTGATTTATCTATTGACCAATTGATTATTTAGTGTCCCTTTTGGGCCCCCATATGTTAGCCATGAGATTGCCCATCATTGCTAGATCTGGCAAAAGTTATTACACACCTGCCCCCATTGCCATGGCTCAAGCCCACGTTTCGGATTTAACGTTCTTACCTTGCTTAATGTTGAACTTCCTTGAAAGGCCGATGGATCAGTGTTATGAGGTCTTTACCATCACAACTGTACATATCCAAAGCATGAAAGTCCACCTCGTCTCCAGGCTTGAACATCAACAGCTCATCTGTCTCTCTGATGTGGTATGAATGAAGATGGCTTACAAACTCCACTGTTGTGAAGAGTTTTCCAACAAGAAGCCAGTTTGCCCTAATATGCAGAATCAGGGTTATCTTCACAAACAGCGGTATCTGCTCTGCATGCACTAGATCAAGAATGAAGAAATCCCCAGCTGCATACTTGACAGAGTTCAAACCGATGCGTTTACTCTTCCAGAGCTTCTCATCAACAGCAATGGGTATCTCCAAGCTCTGAAAATGAGCCTGCAAATTCACTGGAAGTTCTTGAAGGGACAACTCATTGGCTGCTGCTTGTGCATCATCATCTGTGATGAGACTTTGAGACTGCCACTCCCAACATTGCCGAAGCTGATTTATTTTTGCTAGAGTCTGACAAATATTCACAAAGTTATTGATGACTCTAGCAACTCTCTTGAAATACAAATGTTTGGCCTCAAACCTCATGCACCAGTGGGACCGAGGTGACCCATACTCGAGGATGAGCCGAGGATAATGCACCAGGAAATGCAGCTTAGGTGTGAAGGAACCAGGAAACAGATCACTGAAACCTGTCAAAAACAGAATAATCAGTGAATTCAGATGGCTGATCCAATGAGTGCTAATGGTTGGCGCAAGAATTCTCTCTCCTATTTATATAAATAGAATAAACACATATAAATAAACACGTACATCATCATACCAGTTAGCCTGATAACATATCAATTACCAATCATTCATTTGATCTCGCTATGAGAGACAGCGCGTTCTCTCACTCTAGTACCAACCACGGCGCAGAGAGAGAGAGAGAGAGAGGTCTACGGTCTTTAAATGGCGTTTTACGGTATAGGACTGTGGCAAGTTGCCACTGTACCGGGGTTCGTGACAGACAGAGACTCGTAGGCATGAAGAGAGTCAAGTGGCGAGCAGGGCCGTTTTATTAACGCCAACCATAAACCCGGCCCCGGTGTTGACGACAGTTGGTAGCGCCGTCTCCCTCCGCCGACGCACCTCAGTCCTCCCCGGTGGGTCAGCTGCAGAACCCCAAAGCCGGCCAGCCTGCCAGGCTTCCAGGGGCATCCCGCCCCAACCCCGACTGTCATTATTTTATTAGTTTATTTTGTAATGTGTATGTATGTCGATCTTTTAAAAGACATTGTAGGAGCCGCATTTAAGTTTATTTCTATTTGCATAATTTATTTATATATTTGTGTTGCGAGTGTGCACCCTCTACAGGTGGCGAGGGTGCTGTCCTATTTATGGGTGCGCATTGCCCATGGCGTGGAAGGCGGGTGACAGCAGATACCGTCATTGACCTCAGCCTCAGCCTCAGCCTCAGCCTCAGCCTCATGCTCAGCCCTGACCCTGTGCATTTTATTTCATGTTATGTTTTCTTTGCAATAAATTCTAAGCAACAGTGAACGGTAAACTCTTTTTGGATTTTATTTGGAAGGAAGGTGGTAAAAACAATAGAAAACTGGAACAGGGGTTAAAGGAAAAACCAACTTAAAGTGTTTTTTGCCACTTCAGACATGTTGAAATAAATATACCTATACCAGTAGTCATGTCTCTCGTTGTATTGGTTTGCCCTCTTATGGACGTAATGCGCTGTGTTTAAAAAAAAAAGAAGGAATAATCGATATTAGGCCTGTGTGTGATCAAGTAGACAATTGTTTTTTAAATTATCTTTTATGTTTATTATTATTTATTATTATTATTATTATTATTATTATTATTATTAATAATAATATGTTATCATTAACTGCAATATCGGTCATGCCAGTAGACAATTATCAATTTCTAATTATATAGGCTCATTTGCAATTGTACAATATACTGTATATATATCGGCTAGCAGCTAACTACCCACCCCCAGATCATGGAGAGGTATGGTTATTTTGCAAATTTATACCATCCCCCACCATCCAATAACTCAAACAAGAATTAAGAACCCTTTAATATCCCAAAGAACCATATGACAAACATATAGAACCATCCACTACATAAAATGGTTCTTTAGTAGGTGATGGTTCTTCGTGGAACCACACAGCCTTTTAAAGAACCAGTTAAGAACCATTATTTTTCTGTACGTTGTACAGCCGGATGGCTGCTGGCACAAGGGAGTGCTTGAAGCGCTCCCTTGTGCACTTAGGTTGGATGAGACGGTCGCTGAAGGTGCTTCTTAGCCTGCTCATCTCTTCATCGAGGTGGGATGGGTTCTCCAAGATGGATTTGATTTTAGACCACATCCTCCCCTCAGCCACGTCCTCTAGAAATATAAATTATTAATATATCCACTGAAATATTTGATGGAAATATCCCTGTATGCCCCAATGTATGTCTGCTGGTCAAAGGGTCAGATAATGGATTGCTTATCTATTTAAAGAGTGATCCTTCTCAACTGGAAGGAGCGTAAACCTGCCGGCTTCTCCAGGAAGTCCTGGCTGAAGACGTACCTAGACTTGCTAAACATGGAACAGACAGCCTGCCTGTTAAATGACTTTCATAAAGATGCAGGTAATCATTGGGACATTATACATACATTCCTGGCTTAGGTACTCTATTTCATTTTGTGCTAAAGTGTATAATTGTTGTCTCTAAACTCTTTAATGAGTAGGTAGTACACTGAACTGCATGAAAAAAAAGGTGGTGGATAGGGGGAAGGTCCATATCTAGGGTTGTAACGATTCATTGATTCAAATGGATGTGCTGGGCTTAATGTCAGATTCAAACAGCTTGTATTGGGCATAACCTGGGAGGGAATTGCAGCCTTGATTTAGCTGCAATTCCCTTCCAGGTTATGCCAGCCTACCAGAGAGCTTCCGACTGATATACAGCACCGGGGGTCAACACAACCCCACCTGCTGAGACAAAACGGCCCCCAGCCCTCTTTCCAATGCGTCAGTCTGGAGGCGCATCAGGGCGCACCTTTTGACCATCAATTTTCATCACATGCTCAAAGGCAAAGTGTAGGGTGTCATTATAAGACTTCCCGAGTGGAAAATCTTCTGTGGGATGAATAACTGGAGCCTCGGGGGGCTCTAGAGCCTCTGGGGCCTCTGGGTGAGACTCCTCCACCCCAGCAATGTAAAATTTATATAAAGTTAACACTACTACTCTGTCTCCCTGCTTAACTCTCTTCGTCTGCAGCTGGCAGTAGCGCTAGCAATGAAAAAGGAATCAAAATGTCTTTTCATGCTCCACTCGCCAAGAGCTCTAAACGGTCAAAATCAATCACTGAGGCCAGAAATAGATTATTAATAAACAATGGCCTGGTGGAGAAGATTATTTTGAGTTGGCCAATTTTCATTTTTTACCACCAACAAATTGGATATTCCAAATTGGATATTATCATGGCCAATGTGAAGGAGACGATTCAAATGTAGCCTACCCGTGACTTTATTATTTATTTATTCATTTCATAGCTAATTTGTCATACAGAGTACATTTAAATACATTTTCTGTTGAAGTATTTAATATTTCAGTGTGAAAAACATTTGAAAAAGATAATGTGCAGCAGCTATGAAAGGTGACCTGTGCAGTGTCTAATTCAGTCCAAAAATGTCACAGTCCACAAATGTTTTGCACTACTGCTGATTTTGACAACCTGACATGATTTTTCTGCATTTTTCTGTATGTTGTTAAAGTAAAGGTCTGTAGGAGTATTTTGACATAGATTTTGCGCGAGCAGCAAAGATGACCTGTACAGTGTCCAATTTAATGTGTTCTGTATGGCTGTTGCACAGTGTAATATATACAGTCTTTATAGTGTATATATATGGGTATTATGGTATTTTTCAACATTATTAAGACAAAAAATCAATCAATCTGAGTTCTCTCTCATTATGATTAATGACTAAACGCAAATACATATATAGATAAATAAACGTTCATTCTTTTATTTTGAAGGCAAAACGCACTTTTTTTTTTATTAATAACCGAAAATACGACTTCAAGTTTGAGCTTTTAAAATAAGTTTAAACTTGAAAAAAATATAGGTCTAACCTTTTTTTGATTGAATCATCAAACCCAAGAAGAGAGAACTCGGATGATTGTTTGATGTTTCATAATAATGTTGAAAAATACAAATATGCACCATTTTTAGCAATGGCTACAATGGCTCAACTGCATATACTGTATGTACTGTCTAGCAGAACACTTGAAACCATGGCAGGCCCTCAAAAGCAGCAATATTGCAAAAATGCTTCCATATGTGTTTTTTTTGTATTTGTAGTTGTTTATTTATTTGTTTCTTTATTATATTGAACATTGGCACAAAATATTGGCTACTGGCAGCTGCAAACCAAAACATTCCGGTATCAGTACTATTGGTCTTCAATAACCCATATGGATTCAACCCTAATATCTATACCCTTTTTAAACGATGGCTGGAAGCGGGGTTTTGTGTGTATGTGTATAACTAGTGTGCTATATTGAAATATATAAATAAAATATGTAAAATTAAAAAGCTTCTCTGAACCACAGGCTGTATGGATGACGCAATTGCTGCGCGACGGATTTGTTGTGGTTAACATGACAGCAAAAAAGCTGCAGTGATCCTGGTCAGCACGTCCTTTATTTTCTTCATAAATCGCTTTGAGATGAAATAGACTCTTCCTCTCGATCACACCCACGGCGTTGACTATATAACTCACCGGTACCACTGAAAATTTGTGATTTTCTCCCAACCGGAAGACCGGAAAGAGATCAAAGTTAGGAGGTGACATCTGGCTGTTCAACACCTGACTTCATTGAATGAGGCTTAGCACAAATTAGCATCTGTTTTGGCTCGGTCTCTTTACAAAATAAAAAACACGCCCAACATTCAGTTGCACATTGGAAACACATTCATATAAAACTGCAGGTTAACGGTAAGTGTGAAACCACAATTCCTATGTAGGAAATGCAATAGGCCGACAAACCGTTTCAGTTTGTTGTCAATGGCTCCTAGTTGGCTAGCGTTTAGCTTATGGCTAACTAGCCGATATGCTTATGCGGCTAGCTGAACGGACTTGAACTGACTAGTTAACGTTACTTATGGTGATCTTGACTGTTAGTGCAATAGCTTCTATACGCGATTAACTGTTAACACAATGTATGTCATAAATGTGTGAATTCAACTTCTCGAGCTCTAACTAAGGCGACGACGGTAACTAGTCACCGCTAGCCACACGCCGCTGTGTGCAACAAGCTAGCCTTGGCTAGGACTATTTCCTGCAACGGAAGAGGTGTTTTTCCACCGTGGAACATTTTATATCAATAAGCATAATTATTGCACAGGCCAAACGCCTCATGCGGCGGTTATCGATAAATGCTCATGCTATTCTTTTCGCAGTGCGTTCTTGCAGCCACTCTCTGATGGAGCCTTTCCAGTCAATAGCCAGCTAAGCTACATAACAAGAAGAGCAACTCGCCGTCCAGCTGCACATGGTCACAAGAAGACTGACCATGAGCAGCTTTTCTTTTTCTACATCTAGAGCAGTAGGGTTGACATGGCGGTGAAGCAGCTATCTGTTCTTGCTGGCAACTGGATTATACCCAGGGCAAGCGCTCGCTAACTGACTTGTTCTTGAGCTCAGTTTTAACCGTAGTAAGAACAAGAGGCTTTAATTCCTCTTCAATATAGTAACAATATGTTGTAGGGAAAGGAATAAGAAATGGTATATTGTTGCAGCCAAAGCATGAACCACAAATAAAGTACAGGGTCATCATTCCCCGTTATTTATTTCCACACAGAATCTGCCATTGCCAGATAGTTGGTTCCACCGCAACACTGTCAATTTGAATCAGCAGTAACACCAGCTACAGCTTCAATAGGGTTTAATTAATTTTATGTTGTCAGACTACCAGATGGAACATGTTCATGTGAAGGTCAGTGGGTAGAGCAAGGCACTGCCAGGATTAGGGGTTCTAGTCCCTAGAGCTAGGCACTAACACCACCTTGGTTAAGGTTCTGTTCCCTAGAGCAAGGCACTAACACCACCTTGGTTAAGATTCTGTTCCCTAGAGCAAGGCACTAACACCACCTTGGTTAAGGTTCTGTTCCATAGAGCAAGACCCTAACACCACCTTGGTTAAGGTTCTATTCCATAGAGCACTAACACTACCTTGCATAGGGTTCTGTTCCCTAGAGCAAGGCACTAACACTACTAGGGTTAGGAGTTCTGTTCCCTAGAGCAAGGCACTAATACTGCTATGGTTAGGGGTTCTGTTTCCTCGATCAAGGCAGTAACATTGCTAGGATTAGGGGTTCTGTTCCCTAGAACAAGGCACAGTATCATACTATATATTATTGCTTTTTAGATGTTTGGATAAGTATTTACTAAATGGCAGTGACATTTCACTTGAACATCACCTGACTTGTTTCAACTGACATACTGTAAACTGTATGTGTTGTTTTTAGGCGACGAGCTGGCGCAGGTCGTGGGGTGTCCGTGGATAATGCGAGACAGCGGCGGTAGTTTGGCCCAGAACCGCTGGCAGGGAGACCTGGGCTTGACTGCTGTGGGGCAGGAAGACGCTGGAGGAGGTGGGCTTTCTTCTTCTGATGAGTTCTGTGAGTTATGCGTAGGTACTGGTCATATGTTGCACAATAGGCTCACACCAAGCATGTTTGGAGTGGTTTATTCAAACTCTGGCCTGTAGTTCAGTTCGTTTGACCAGGTGAGAACAATGCCCTTTGAAGTTGGGTAGCACCAAATAATTGCAGAGATGCCTGAAAATGCGGGTCTCGGTCTCAGAGAAGAAACAACCCCAAAACGCAAGGGTTGATGGGTATAAGGAGACTGATGATCTGATAGCCAGCAGTTTGTCATGCTTTAAAAGCCTAGCATAACAAAGTGAAGTAAGGGCAAATCTCAGTCGCTATTTCTGTGTTCTGAACTGGTATAAAAGAGAAATAAAGTCTACACACTGTATAGCTGCCTTTTGCAGAATTATTACCACCTAATGACATTTCAAGCCACAATACTCTTCATCAGAAATGTCTGATGTTACTTGTGAGTCATTTTTTTTAATATGCGACTTTTGTTTATAAGCCCTTGTTAGCTTCTAACTGGGCAGTGTGAACCTATACAAACCAAATACAAGTCAACTTTTCCTCTACACCCTGAATGGCTTTCATAAAGACAGACTACTTATATGAAATTATAGTAGTATAAAAAAGAGCAATTGCAATATTTGTTTCTTTATGTAAAAAAACATCAAATTTGGTTTCCCTGGACAAGACAGCTGATAGACTTGTTTATTGTTTATCTATTGTTATGACTTAGATGAATATCAGACCACTTGAAATCAATGGAAGAGAAATGAGATTGCATAAGAAAAAGGACAATACATATACATACATACTGTTCTTGTAATTTACTTTATTTTGCAGAGCAATGTATTCATACATGCACACATGCCCAAGATTTAACACAAGCATACATGTGCTATTATTTCTACTCATTTCAATACGACTGAAACAAATGGCTGTTAAAATATTGCATCAGTTCAGCGTGGAAATGTTTTCAATTTTCTGAAAATATTCATGAAAGTTAAGCAGCTCAAGTTTAACTTTATTTGTCATAACTGGCAATATTTTTGGATCAAGTATTGAATCCCAACTGTAAGAAAATATCACAGTAACATTGAATCAAAGGACACATTTAGCATTGACATCAGGACCAATATGGCCTATGATGGTAAAGATGAAAGGGATGGGGACAGTACTCCTCTCATTTATTCACGCTCAGATCCTCTGACATGCACACACACACCATTTTAAAATAATATTACCTTTTTGTTTATGTCAAGTATTTCTGTCATAGCTTATGGCTGTCCTGACATGTAATATTTGGTTAGAAGTAGACTTACCAATATATAGGTTTTAGTAGCTGGTAAGTAATTGGTGTCCAAGATCTTTTTGAAGATTATCAGCACCTAGTATAAAGTTTCTACAAAAAGAAACATTTTAACCAGCACACAAATAGAAACATTTTTGACGATAGTTACCTTTTGATTAGGTTGAATACGACATCGACTCATTACTTGGTGTACTGAAATTGTATAGACACAACAGGTAGATTAACGTTGGCATATTTAACATTACAACAATGTTTATGATGCAAGTTTTATTCTCTCACAAACAGCTTATTTGTTATTACATTAAGCATTTCAGCATTGTTGGTAATATTGATTTAGTAATCAAAACCTCACACACATCGAACAACGAAAGCACCTACTTGCAGGATTGACACTTTTGACACCAGAAGTTAAAAAAAAAAAAACACTTCCGCTGAGCGGGTTGACCTTTCTCTGCGCTAGCTAAAGCTAACAAGCTATGCTAAAGCTAACAAGCTATGCTAAAAACATTCAAATGGAGACTACTAGCTAATCAACATGGACAATACCACATAAACATGGTAATTTTTTGTTTATACATGTCAACATTGTTAGCAGTATTGATTTAATCAAACACACAAACAGAACTAACAACCACACTTTATGCTAAGCTATGTTAGCTAGCATTATTTCTCTATGCTGTCTCAGCTAACAGTCCATTCAATCAGAGAATGCTAATCGACATGGGTAATATCATATGATCATGATGAATCCCATATAAATCTGATTTAATATGTTATAAATTCAGGCATTGTTGGGCCTATAGATTTAACTTGTAATCAAACAGAACAACAAATGGTACTTGTATTTATGCTAAGCTAATGTTAACCAGCATCAATAGTTCACTGCAACAATAGGGGTTCTTACAGAGAATAGCAGTCTTCGAAATATTTAAACCATTTGATTTAGTGTACGTCCACACTAAGCTGTGTAAATTTGAACGGCGTTTTCGGGTCTAGCGTTTTCGGGTTGTTCCACATGCTGATTGAGTGCCGATTGTTTTGGCAGTTGTTATAGTTACACGAATCATTTAGGCGCCCATTTCGCAGTCGCCACTCTAGCTATCCACTCAGCAACTCAACTGGCTGTCGATTGATAACGCTTCTGCAAACATGCCAGGGAAATGTAAATTTCAGGAGCTTTGGTTACAAGATGATATTTACAAGGACTGGGTGTCACGAGTGGACGACAGGACAGACACACTAAATGTGAAGTTTGTGCTCAAGCCTATGGACTTGTTCAAGTCAAGCCTATTTGCACCATTTAAAACACAATATTTCATTAAAGACACAGTTTTCAAAATGGTCATTAAAACCTGAGTTAAACTTTATTTTAAATATTAAACAAAGTTGTAATCAGCAGTCAATGGATAACACAACCATTAAATAACACAGAGTACGGGTACGGCTCAGATGTACGACTGGACCATAAGTCACTCATCGTTGCAAAAAATTTGCCGTGCTTTATTTGTGCAGCAATCCTCTGTCGGCATTCGCTTTACATATGGGGTATTGGCGGTATTCGAAAAATATTTGCGACTTGGCAGATCATACCGTGCATCTAAAGTAGTGGTCGACCAATTAATTGGCCAATGCCGATTATCTCAAAATGCCAGATTTCGGCCGATTAATTGCTCACGAGGCCGATTTTTATTTATGCAAGTATTTACAAATTTTTGTTCTCTCTCAGAAACAATGAGATGCTGGATCTGCTGATGAATGCTGTTAAGTGCACTAAAACTTTATTTATTTTTCATTCATAAGTTGTTTTTTTTACAGTTTATTTTTTTGTTCACCTGTGGACATTTATTTAGTTAAGTGCAGAGACAATGCAGACAATAACAATGTTAAATAAATGTTAATTTAAGTTCAGCAATTTTGTGTCTCATTTGTTATAATTATTATTATTAAATTGTTGTATTTTATCAGATGCAAAAAAAAAATAAACAACAACATGATATCGGCATTATATATTGGCCATCGGCCGCCCCGCTCTCTAATTTGTTATAATTATTATTATTAAATTGTTGTATTTTATCAGATGCAAAAAAAAATAAACAACAACATGATATCGGCATTATATATTGGCCATCGGCCGCCCCGCTCTCTAAATATCGGTGTCGGCCATTGAAAAACAGGTCGACGACCACTAATCTAAAGTGTGCGTCAGTTCGTTAAATCCCACGTTGTCCATAGCTTTGAACGACACCATATCCTTAGCTAGATAGAATGTGACCGCCTCAGTCACCTCTTTCCATCGGTTGCTGTTTGTATTTTTTCGACTGCTCTAATGCGTCGGTCAGTGATAACTGTTTGTTTCGGGACCTCGTGAGATACAGATGAGTGGGGTTGTACCGCCCTGAGTAAAACACTCTCGGCATGTTCCTTCGGATGCTTCCTTTTAAGGTGGTTGAATAGATTTGTCGTATTACCTCCGGAAGTGCCAACCGTTGCCCGACAAAGTTTACAGATAACTTGGCTTTGAGAAATATCTGACTGCATAGCCGAACCACTGCCACACTACTGACGTAGAGTCCTTTTTTGGCACCAGCTCCTCATCCGCCATGCTGCTAGCTCACGTTGAACGATTCACTTGAAAAGTAGATTATGGACGTCTTCAAGATCGATCACAATATAAAAATCGTCAGATCGCCCACCCCTAATAGCATCTCAAAATTTACCAATCCTCCCAAAATAACATTTGTGGCGCCTCGACTTGAAGAGTCACTGTCTAGCTATCTTATCTAATCTGATGGTTTTCAACCATGCACCATTTCCCATTCCAACCAAACACTACAGCAGCTCATTTCACTACTTAGTTCCTTCAACCTTCTGGTTGAAGGTGTGAAATCAGCTGCTGTAGTGATTGATTGAATGAAATTCCGCAGACGTCAGTAGCACATGGTTGGACACCACTGACACCAGTCCAGCCATTTGTTAATTATTCATCATATCTTTGTGTCTAGGTGGGATCCCTGGGGACCACCTCATAGACCCAGAATCCGGCCACAGTGTGCCCAGCCCCATGCACCTCAAACTGGGGCAGAAAAAGAAGGTCTGGACTGGCAAGTATGTGGAGGAAGACGAGGATGGGATGGGCGAGATTGAAGCGATAGGCGAGGACGAAGCAGAGAACGATCTAGATGGGGAGGAGGAGGGCGAGTTTGAGTGTTGGGATGAAGAGGAGGAGGAGGAAGACGATGAGGAGGGGGAAGGAGACGAGGCGGAGGTAGAGTGGGAGGTCCCTGACTTTCCCTCCCATTCCAACCAGCACCCCCACTCACAGCAACACCAACACCATGGCCAACAGAATGAAGAAGAAGAAGGAGACATAAACATGGACGATACCAATTCCCGCGCTGACGCAGGGGACTCGCCTAGATCCAGATTCCTGGTGCGGTCCCGGCTCACCGGGCTCAGGGCTCTACAGAGGCTCAGGCGCTGGCAGCGGTTGCGATCCTATGGCGGTCTTCGGTTCCGGCTCACCCAGCACTGGAAGAGCTGGCGCCAGCGGGCCCAATGGGTGGGCACCTTAGGGTACCGGCGAGCCAGGAGAGGGCAGCGGTACAATCTGTATGGCAAGCAGAGGAGGATCAGGAGGTACCGTCAATCACCGTACACTGATGAAGAAGAGGATGACTGTGAAGAGAGATTCACCGGGTCTGAGAGAGGTGGGGGAAATGTGGTGAAGTATGTTACATTTCCATTTAGTTGCATAATAAGGCTGAAGTGATATGGATAAAATATCATCACAATATTTTTTAGACACTCAGGGTTTCCTGCAGAAAAAAAAAATCCAAAAGTCCATAATGAGTTTATTTTCCATTGAGATTAAAGCCATGTGAACACAGGATGTAACAGCGACATCTACTGGCCAAAAGCGACATCGCAAGAAATGTGGAGCATTTTATTTTGTGAGAGCATCACATTGTGTGTTAAGTATTTGTTACAATTTAAGACATAATATCACCATTTATCAGCACCTGTCTAAAATGTTGGTGTTTAGCTCAGTTAATAGGTAGCTCAGTTGATAGTAACCTCAAAATCTTTCCTCCATGCCACTGCAAACCATGCAGGAATGAACATGGACTATAGGCTACTATACTATAACGGAGTGTCTACAATGTCCCTGTGAAGACAAATCATGACCAAATTATAACCTGTGACAATGCAATACTGTCACCCATATATCCCCATCCCTGATTTCTATTCAGTCTTGATAACTGATGTTATCCACTACCACTTTAAAAGGAATACAGCAGTAGGAGTTAGCATTCACGATACCCCATAATGGCAAGTAGCCTAGTAATGCCTAGGTTGCAAATGTTTGAGTAATGTTTTAACAGAATGACTTCACTTCGCACAAGAGTCTACCTCCGTCACATTGCATAATCTGACATATAATAAAAGACGAACGAAATCTTACAATCTGCGCAGGCTAACAGGTGTATTTGTTTCTTTCCTGTAGATGAGCATCTGAATGGTTGCTCTGCAGACAGTCAGGAGGACAGTGGGAGGAGGGAAGTGGAAGACAAACCAGTGGAGCTCGCCCTCACTGAAGAACACATGAGCTGTGTGACTGGTACGGACAGACTGAGACACTTGGTTATGTGGTTTATCTAAAAATAAGTTCTCAATTATTGCATCAAAAGACGTATTAATTTGAATCATTTTCCCACTGAATCCATCCCTTCCCCACTCCTTCCTCTGTTTTCCATCCATTGAATAACAGTCTGTAGAATTAAAATGAGTTAAGTATATCATAAATCAGATCCTTCTTTCTATACATGGTTCCCCTTATTTTAGGCAGCCAAAAGAATTCCCAAATTATATTCGTTAGTTGTAATGTTTCACATCAAAGTTATTATTGTGCAGTAATATTTAGAAGTCTGCAACTCTTATTTTTTACGTTCTCATACCTTTTCATTGCAGGGCTCTATGGTAAAACAAAAAGTCCTGCTCCTAAATTGAAAAGTTAAGCAAAGGAAAAAAAAATTAAGGGGGACTGTATACTTGGCAGCAACTTGTAACTGTCTGTTGCACTTACATCCCATAGTCGCTGTTATTCCAGGAGATCAGTAAATATATATACAGTGAGGGAAATAATTATTTGATCCCCTGCCGATTTTGTAAGTTTGCCCACTGACAAAGAAATGAACGGTCTATAATTTTAATGGTAGGTTTATTTTAACAGTGAGAGACAGAATATCAACAAAAAAATCCAGAAAAACACATTAAAAAGTAAAAGTTTGATCGAGTGAAATAAGTATTTGATCCCCTAGCAAAACATGACTTAGTACTTGGTGGAGAAACCCTTGTTGGCAAGCACAGAGGTCAGACGTTTCTTGTAGTTGGTCACCAGGTTTGCGCACATCTCAGGAGGGATTTTGGTCTGCTCCTCTTTGCAGATCCTGTCCAAATCCTTAAGGTTTCGAGGCTGTCGCTTGGCAATTCGAAGCTTCAGCTCCCTCCACAGATTTTCTATAGCATTAAGGTCCGGAGACTGGCTAGGCCACTCCATGACCTTAATGTGCTTCTTCTTGAGCCACTCCTTTGTTGCCTTGGCCGTATGTTTTGGGTCATTGTCGTGCTGGAAGACCCATCCACGACCCATTTTCAGTGTCCTGGCTGAGGGAAGGAGGTTCTCGCCCAAGATTTCACAGTACATGGCCCCGTCCATCGTCCCCTCGATGCGGTGAAGTCGTCCTGTACCCTTAGCAGAGAAACAGCCCCAAAGCATAATGTTTCCACCTCTGTGCTTGACGGTGGGGATGGTGTTCTTGGGGTCATAGTCAGCATTTCTCTCCCTCCAAACACGTCGAATTGATGCCCAAGAGCTCGATTTTGGTCTCATCTGACCACATCACGTTCTCCCAAGTCTTCTCTGAATCATTCAGGTGTTCATTGGCAAACTTCAGACGGGCCTGTACATGTGCCTTCTTGAGCAGGGGGACCTTGCGGGCGCTGCAGGATTTCAATCCATTACGGCGTAGTGTGTTACCAATGGTTTTCCTGGTGACTGTGGTCCCAGCTGCCTTGAGATCATTAACAAGCTCCTCCCGTGTAGTTCTGGGCTGATCCCTCACCTTTCTCATGATCATCGATACCCCACGAGGCAAGATCTTGCGTGGAGCCCCAGACCGAGGGCGATTGATGGTTATTTTGTCTTTCTTCCATTTTCGAATAATCGCACCAACAGTTGTCTCCTTCTCACCAAGCTGCTTGCCGATGGTCTTGTAGCCCATTCCAGCCTTGTGCAGGTCTACAATCTTCTCCCTGACGTCCTTAGACAGCTCTTTGGTCTTGCCCATGGTGGAGAGGTTGGAAATGTGAAGTTTGATTCTGTGGACAGGTTTCTTTTATACACGTAACCAGTTGAGATTAGGAGTACTTTCTTAAAGCGAGAGGACTAATCTGTGTGCCTCATGGGCACATAACCGGTCTGTGGGAGCCAGAATTCTTGCTGGTTGGTAGGGGATCAAATACTTATTTCACTCGATCAAATGCAAATCAATTTATAACTTTTATATAATGTGTTTTTCTGGATTTTTTTGTTGATATTCTGTCTCACTGTTAAAATAAACCTACCATTAAAATTATAGACCGTTCATTTCTTTGTCAGTGGGCAAACTTACAAAATCGGCAGGGGATTGTGTGTGTGTGTGTGTGTGTGTGTGTGTGTGTGTGTGTGTGTGTGTGTGTGTGTGTGATTAAAGTCAAAATAATAACACCACTTTATGAGAATATTGCTCTGCAGCTCTGACGGAGGTGATTTCTCATTAGAAAAAATCACAGCATTTGCAAAGGGGGCGGTATACAAAACAGTGAAATCGAGCTTGCCCGAAATAGAAACGCAGTCGCATATGTTGCCACATTCAAATGTGTGTATACCCCCTGTAGCTTTTTATTCTTAATTTATTTCCACTTCATTTACACTGTGGGGATGTGTGAAGATCAAAGGGGTAACTGTAACCTTGGGAAAACCAGGAATGACGATGATGGGGTGTACCAGACATTGGTATTTCTAATCAGAAGTGTTTGCCTATGGAACCACTAAATTAGTTGTAAGTTGTTTTGTGGTGTTGCCTTCCTTTTAATGCCCCTTTTAAGACTTTCAGAACCTGCAGATACCCTGTGTAGGCTGTGCTCATGTTGTTTGAGAAATAACAAGTTCTGCAGTTACAAAGTTGGCCTTCTTTAACACTAGTGATCTCCAGGACTGTATAGACAAGTTTTTTTGGCCACGCCCCCATTTCCGGTTAATTTCCAGTAGTGGGCAAACAACTTCCAGGCAAATGTATCTTAACGTGTAAGTGCCAAAGTTAAATGTCAAAGCAAATGCAGTGGGAACATTTAGCGACTTTCCTGATAAAGGAAGGCGCTGTGTCTATCCCACACCCTGGGGCAGCTGTGGCTCAGGAGGTAGAGCGGGTCGTCCTCTAATTAGAAGATCGTGTGTGTGTGTGTGTGTGTGTGTGTGGGAGGCATACATTGTAAAGCGCTTTGGATAAAAGCGCTATATAAATGCAGCCATTTACCATTTATTTTACCATTTACACACCTGGGAGGATAATATGGCGAAATGGGCAAAAATATAATGTATGGTAAAATGTGTTCCTACTTTGTAGAATCGATGGCGGTAACGTTAGATGGTAACGCGATGAAAAACCTAAACAGCTCAGAGGTATATCAGCATCTCCACAGCAACAAAGTTGGTTGTGTACTAACCTACAAACACGACAGGTTTGTGTATTTGAAATCTGTTGTTGAACCAAGCCAGCGTTTTAAAAACAGCTGGCATAATGCGTGGGTTGTGGTAACGGAGGAAGGAGAGGTGGAGACCGCGGCATGCAGTTGTGTAGCAGGACCAGGGAAGGGATCCTGTGGAAGGTGTGTAACGTTAACATCCGCGATTCCAAATCTGTCGTTGTTTTTTTGTGAAATGAAAACAGTGGAGTGCAGGGACATTGCCGTTTTGTGGCGGGCAGATGCTCAAAACACACTTTCCAACCACTCATTCAAGCGTTTCCGTGTATTAGGACAGCCACGCACCGCACAATGTGTCTCCGAACCCATTTTAGATACAAGGTTAATTTAATATATATATATATATATATATATATGTATATGTATATATGAGCTATATACACAGTGGCGGCTGGCCAATAGAGGGCGCTAGGGCGCCGCCCCACCACTCCCCACATCCTAGACTTCATTGAATAAGACTTTAAAAATTACTTCTTTTTTTTTTTTAAATGAGCGAGGTAAATATTATATAGTTAGTGAGTAGAATGTATAATCTGCAATAAAATGTAGATTAAAATTGTTCTACGTTGTCTAAAGTTACTGCTAGGTTCCAGCCTGGGGCGCAAAAATCTTTGCCCATTGACTCTCGTTATAAATTGTACATGCGCAGTTCGCTCCTCTCAATACAAGAGATAGGAGGAGGAAAGCAGGAAAAGCTGCGCCCCACCAACGAACTGCGCATGTACAAACAGCATTTATCTGAATGCTGCTGATTTACACACCACCAACCACTGGTTGGCAGCAGAGAGCGAGTGGCTCGTGGTACAGCTGACATAAAATGCGCCAGAATGAGACAATATACTCGGTCGTTTTCAAGGAGCTGGTTTAGTAGGAAGGCTTGGCTAACTGTATGTAGTGACACCAATGCTTTATTTTGCTTTCCCTGCACCCTTTTTCAAACGACAGGTCTCAGACCCAGCTGGATTCAGACAGGTTTGAATGATTTAAACCACATATCAGAAAAATCAAAAGCAAATGTTTGGGAAAGTAAACATAGCTGCTCAGCTTGATGAAGGCTACAGGACAGGGATCCGTGAGCATAATGAAGAGGTTGACAAAAACAGGCACATCCTGTCTAAAATAATAAACTGTCAAGTTCTGTGGCGCCATAGAGTCATTGAGAAATGTGCATCTCTCAAGGAGAGAAGGGCAAAATTTATGTACAAAAAGTTTAAGCCACAAGGTGGCAAAGTCATATAGCTTTGAGCCAGTTCACTCAGCTTTTTGATGGCACTGGGTATTTCAAATGTAATACCATATTAATTTATTTTTTTCTTAAATGTTATTTTCTATTAGGTCTTATTGTGTTCATAATTTTCTGCCATTGTCTCAGGGTTTTGTGTTGTCAGATTTCTGTTGCACTTATCGAGGCACTTTTCGGTTACTTTAGTCTTTCACCATTACATATTGTAGTATAAAAGATAATTATTATGAAGAATTTGCACTAATTGAAGTACCTTAACTTACCTTAAGCACGTTTCATTACAACAAGTGTTCATTCAGCTCAGCAAATACAAATAAAGGCCTTTTCATTTATTTAAATACACTGATGATACCTTAGTACATGTTTGTTTGATTTTTGGTATAGCCCCCCCTGGAGAAAAATGCACCAGCCGCCACTGTATATACATATAGCTAGGTAGCGTGAAGATAGCTCGATGTTAGCAGCGTTTTGTGTAGATGTGTCTGACGTCCTTGTAGTTTATAACCGGAAGTTCTGTGCCCACCGAACACAAAAAAAGCAACATTGGCGGCGCACTAGGTCAGAGCTGAAAAACCTGTCTATACGGTATCGGAGTCCTGTATTTATTCCATATTGTTGCCCTGTTGTCTCCAGGTATCCTGGAAGAGTCTTTACAGCAGTATGGCAGTTTGATCCCCATCCATGTAGACGACATAGTGGAGAAGCTCCAGGACATCTTCAACGAGAGCTTCTCACAACCACACAGGTTAAAGTATACAATATTTTGTTGATAGTGCTCTTTCCTGTGCATTGTCTTACCATTGGGTTTTTTTACAATTGTGTTTTAAGAAAAAAATACAAATCTATAAAAAGACATACAGTGCGAGGGGATGGTAGTTTATGACATATAGTGTATAGGCTACGTGCCCATACAAACATTTTTCATTTGCTGTTTGATTTGACTCTGAGGAGCGAGCAAACAGCCTTGCTAGCCTTGCTGGTGCTGTAGGTAAATTTTAACATGCTTTTGCACACATGTGCTATACTTAACATATATGCCAGGTTTTGTGATGATTGGACAAAGGGTCAATGAGTTCTGGACAATATTGTGTTAGACCACACACCTTTTCATGTTCATTTGTTCTAGAATTTTTTTATTGGTTTTTAATCGGATCAGGCCCGACTATATAGCGTTGGTAAATAAATACATGAATTCAATAGGTCATAACCATCACAACGTCATTTTAATGGATACATTATCATGAAACTTGCTGTGACTGTCAAACCTAGTCTTTGAACATGTCCCCCTGTTGTTTGAAGACTTTTCATAGCAAGGGATAATTTGACCAGGGAAATGTAACTACATATGTTTGGGCTTGGCCTCCAGCAACAGCTATATAATCAGTTTTGCATTCATTGTCATTGGCAAAATGCTCTCAGACAACGCAGTCAGCTGTCCCTCAGGGTGTACAGTTCTGGCCAAGATTATTGGCATCCTTGTGCTTTATGGAGATAATGTAAATGTGTGTATAACTGGGAATTGAAACAATTTTTGGTGTTCACACATTCATCTGTCGATTTTTAAAATGGCACATGATCAAACAATAAGAATAAAAATGAATCATTTTTATGGTTTCAAGATTGAAAAATGGTCATGGCCATGATTATTGGCACCCTTTTAGAACAATTCAGATCAATTTCTTTCTTTGTGTAATTTAACTCACATGTGACAGGTTGCAGATGCCCACATGGTATAAATGAACCAATTAAGGGTTTGTTCTGCTTCCCTGGTCATCTGTGAAAATGTTGAGAAGAGAGAAAAGCCAGAAAAAATATTATCACCAATTATAAGCGTTCACAAGGCTATAAGGCCATCTCTAGAGACCTTGGTATTCCTGTTTCCACAGTTCACAATGTTATTAAGAAGTTTGCTTCTCGTGGAATTGTTAATAATCTCCCAGGACGTGGTGGTAAGAGGAAAATTGATCTCAGATGCCGTCGAAAGTTTGTGTGAGTCATTGAAAAAATACCTCACATGCCATCCAAAGATTTCAAGGCTGACCTGTAGAGCTCTGGCCTAATGGTTTCAGCCCCATACCATACGCTGGACACTGAACCAAGAAGGCCTTTGCTGTCAGAGGCCATGGAAGATCCCACTGCTTAAAGAGAAACACGAGAAGGCCAGATTGATCTTTATCAAGACCCAAAAATGTTCTTTAATCCTCTCCATTATTAAAGTAAATAACTCTGTAATTTGTCCCACCCATAGGAAAGCGGTGGTGCAGCACCTAATTCAGTCCTTCCAGCGTTCGTCGGGAACGGCCCTGGTACGAACGTTCAGAGTCAACTACAAACGCCACGTGCTGACTATGGACGATCTCAGCACTCTGTACGGACAAAACTGGCTCAATGACCAGGTACAAGAGTAATGACTCTGTTAAATTCCACCCTCATACCCTTACACTGTTGTGTTTTTTAAGGTGGCTTTTTCAGTTCACTGTGTTAAAGCATTGCTTTCCTTTCAAGGACCCACCAAATATAGACTGTACAATGTCAACATTTTCATTTAAGCAATATCACACGAGAGGGAGTGCTGTTATACTGAATATCATCACAGCTGTGATTCGGTCGTAGGTACGAGTGCCGAAGATAATCACAGCCGTGATGATATTCAGTATATAACAGCACGACCTCGAGTGTGATATTGCTTTTATACAACAGTTCTACAAGCGCCATTTATTAGTTAACAGTAATAAGCGACAACATTTGTTTATTTATTTGGCTCCGCCAACACAAGTAGTTCCGCGACTGGACTGCCAAGCAACACATAAACATTTTCCTGCACACTAGCTTGCTACTTTGTGTAGGTCTACACGTTACCGCAGGCCAGCTACTTTGTATCATGTACATTTATCTGTATTTTTCCATTTATTGTGCAACCAGCGAAATAAGAGTCTGTTGACAGTCACTTTGGCGGCGTGTGTGATTCGGATTAGTTAACAGCTTGATCAGACAGTACGTTGCTCCATTGTTTCCTGCTCTCCATGGATGGTCTCCAGTAACTTTTTAGCGAGCTTTCAGACCTGCAAGACAAACAAAGTTTTTTGTTTATATATGTTCCGCGACTCATTATAAATCACAATTCACATCGTAGTCTCTGTATGTTTATATAAAGCATCTCACCTATGCCCACTCACTGCCATGATCTCCCTCGCCTCGAGTCCCGCATCAGACAGTTTCTGTATGGCCTTGGCTCTGGCATCTGTGACAGCTGGTTTACTCCCAGGGGAACAGCAGTATACCAGAAGCTGTCTGTCGCAGTAAAGCGGAGTGATACATGTATAGTTAAAAGTTCCAGTGATGTTATACTCTATATCAGCACTCATGGAATGCCTCTTGTCCAATCAAATTACTTAGTCGGAACTAACTCTTGTATAATTACATTTAAGGCATTTAGCTGACACTCTTATCCAGAGTAACACACATTGGGCCTCATTCACGAATGTTTTCATAAATTATTTGTAAATTTGTCATATTTGTGTGCGTACTAAAACACGAACGTGGGATTCATGAAACGTGCGGGAAACCTCGATTTGTTCGTAAATTGGATGCGCGTGCCTGTTGAAGCCAGTTTGCATAGGTAAACGCCCTGTTCAACACCGTAAAAGGCTGCAGACTGAAGGGTCGTGCAAGTAAACCACAGGGAACAGAGGGAAAAGAGGAACTTGGCGGAGTCTGAAATGAAAGTGTTGCGCGCATGCATGCATGAGGAAAAAAACAACAGTTTTCAGAAGCATCAGCAGCGGAATCACAAGAACTGATAAAAGTAAAGCAATGGCAAGACATTATTAACGCTGTCAGTGATTGCTGAGGTAAAAAAAAAGAAAAACAGTTTGACATGAAACTAGATTTCAAAAAAGTATAAGGAGAAGTAGACGCGTATTATCAGCCACAGGAGGACGGCAGCGCACTGTGGCGCTATCTGACATGGATCAGAGGATCAATTAATAATAGGAGAGACCTCACTGTCGGGTGTCCAGTCGGCATTGGAGTTGGACACAGATCAAATCCAGGCTGCATCTTTCATCAGATGGTAGGACTATGTAATTGTATTTGTAAGGCATCCAGTCCATGTGATCAGCCCATTACAAGTTGGATAATCTTGTGTTGTTATGAATGAGGACAGTTCGGCAAATATGCCATTTCAGTCTATTAGGTCTTTTTTTGTCTACAAGGCCACTGAAACATCTTGTTGTTGAGGTTTGGCACTACTGTAATTGATTTTTCATAAAGAATAAGCCGTTCTAAGAGCCTTCCCGCATGTTTCCAAACACACAAACACATTTCCACATGTTTCCAAGCACTCGTAGGATTTGATCATACCACACGAACAAATTCAGATACGAACAAAATGATGAATCCGACTATGTTCGTAGAAACATTGGTACTAACGTTATACGATCAAATCTGAACGTACGCACGTTTCGTGAATGAGGCCCAATGAGTGCAACAGTAAAATAAGCTTCAATGCTTAGATCACTGATTATAAGCAACGAAAATGTATAAAATCCCGTAAGAGTGAAGTGAAAGGAAAAGAGCATAGCCAGTGCTAACAAAGGCAAAATAAGTCCATTATTTTGACATGCTGCTTTAGGTGGAAAAGGTGCTCTTTGTGGACCAAGGTATTAACCATAAAATAATTCAGAAGAAACTACAATGTATAATTCACACTATATATATATATATATAATCATTACATTATCACAAAAGGGATTGTATTCATTTTGAAGACGTGTCTTTCCATGCAGCATGTTTGTTGATAGTCTCTGTCTTATTCAGGTCATGAACATGTATGGTGACCTGGTCATGGACTCTGTACCGGAGAAGGTAAGGAAATTTAAAAAACACCCACAGCCTGCTAATAGTCTTCCCTTACAAGATCAACATATTGCCCATTGCTAATGTCTGATGAAAATCTTGTAGCTCCAAAAAAAGTCAACTCGGTTATAAAAATTTAAAAAGGTTAAAGTGTCATAACATCTTTTCAACCCATAGAGGAACATATAGTGTTTGAATCCAAGTAAAAATCCGAAAAAGCAGCAACAAGAGTTGGGTTTTCTCCTCACAACAATAATATTTATGATACATTTGCCTGCCTTGTTTCCTGCCTCGCTACACCTCCATAAAATGATCACTCAGCGCGCCAATGTTCACTCCTTGATGTCGACAAGTAGTTTTGCCTGTGTGTGTGCCAGTCTTAGTTTTTCCTGTTCTTTTTCTCAGGTTCACTTTTTCAACAGCTTCTTTTATGATAAGCTAAGGACAAAAGGCTATGAAGGAGTCAAACGGTGGACGAAAAATGTAAGTGTGAATGTAAGGGTGTTAATCAGATTCTCTCTCCTCGCTCTTTCAATGGAGATTTTATATAAAAATCCAGCCATTGTACCATTCTGAATCACAAAGTGAAGCTGCAACAGAGTGTCCCATCCCCACTAATTGAGACACCAAATTAAATTCTGGTGCGGGTCACTGGTGAGAAATCTCCACACCGGAAGTGACAAATCCAAATTTAAGAGTGAAATAAGCAGTAGTCCCATTATGATTGGTGGTTGTGGTTGACATCTTTCTATAGTCCATTATGATTAGTGGTTTGGTTAACATCTTTCTATAGTCCGTTATGATTAGTGGTTGGTTGACATCTTTCTATAGTCCCATTATGATTGGTGGTTGTGGTTGACATCTTTCTATAGTCCATTATGATTAGTGGTTTGGTTAACATCTTTCTATAGTCCGTTATGATTAGTGGTTGGTTGACATCTTTCTATAGTCCCATTATGACTAGCGGTTTTGGGTGGACATTTCAGTAAAACAATCCGATTCATCATTCTCAACTATTCTTTCTTCCTCCCCCCTCCCCTTCCTTTGCACCATGCTTGTATCTTTCCTTTCCTTTTATCTTTTACTGTCAGGTGGACATCTTCCAGAAAGATCTGTTGTTGATCCCCATCCACCTGGAGGTCCACTGGTCGCTGGTCAGTGTCGACATCCCTCGGCGAGCCATCACCTACTTCGACTCCCAGCGTACCCTCAACAGACGTTGCCCAAAGGTAAGACTAGACTAGACAGCGTCGGTTTCACTTGACAAGGTCCAGACTTGGGGTTAGACTCCTAAATGGGGACGATATCGGCCTTTAATTAAAATGGATGTGGTCCAATGTGACATGATGGATATGGTGCAATTTGATTGATACATACATTGATACATATTTGTTGTAGAATTGATCAATACTCACTGTTTGTCTATGGGAACATATTCATGCATGTGTGGAATAAAAAGACAATATTGGCTCCATCTATCAGTCAAGACTTTCCCTCAGATGAAATTGACACGAGCTGGTCACTTTTGCTGCTTTACTTCAACTCAGTGTACTCTTTTAATTTCATGTTATTTGGTGTAATTTCAGCACATTTTCAAGTACCTGCAAGCGGAGGCCATCAAAAAAGACCAGCGAGACTTTTTGACAGGATGGAAAGGGTTTTTCAAAATGGTGAGACCCTTCGTATTGATGCCTAATAGGATTATAGGCGGTTGGACGAATACATTGGGGTTCAGCGATAGGCTGAATCCATCACTGGTGGAAATTCCCTGACCGATTTTTTTTAAATTACCTTGATACTTGGTAAAAAATAAATGGTTGGTTAAAATGCAGCCTAGCACTCCACAATCATAGATAGCTGCCTTTTTAATTAAAAAAAAAAAAGAACATGGGCTGTTGCAGCAGAAAACAATAGGAAAAATACAATATAAAGAATATAAACTGCAGGTATGCAGGGTGTGTAAAATAACAGCGTAATGGATGAACAATATGCACAAGATGAAGAGATGCAAAAAGAAAATCAAAGGTATGCCATATAACATTTATTAAAACAATACAAATGCAAGATATTACGGATGAGAAAAATATGTGACCAATACAGTGCCATCTGTGAACATTGTTGAAGAATGTCTTTCAGAGATCACCGTGTGCATTACATACGTTGCAGTATGTATTTCTGATGTATTGTGGCCTGTGTGTGTTGCAGAATGTGGGTCGGCAAAACAACGACAGTGACTGTGGGGCTTTTGTACTACAGGTGAGTTTCTCATGTCTTGCAGTGCATTCACACTGCATCCAACTTGGTTGATGGGTCTCTCTATTCTGACAGATTGTGGGCGGAGCCAGAGGTTCTTACCGCATCTTTAAAGTGGTCTGTAGCTCCAAAGTTTTGAATGGCAAATCATTAATTTTTAGCTGCTTTGGTATTTCCTTTCATTACATTACATAATTTTGATGAGCTAGCTATCAAACCCCAATTGTAGCATTAATTGAAAATGAACAGAAAAAGCTCCACCCCAAGGATGGATGAAGCAGTTATCCAAGCATTGTTTGTTGTGTAGAAATCTGATTTGCTGTTGTCGGCTGTTGACTGTGAAAAGCCGTAGTTTCTGGGCCAACAAGCTTGTTGTGGTGATTGTGTTGCTCACAGTGTGAACGCATCGTTACAATGTATGAAAAGGAATGGATCATAAACAACACTGAATAACTAAATAATGTTTTCATTTTTTTTTTCTTCATTTACCCTCCCACCAACCTCCAGTACTGTAAGTGTCTGGCGCTGGGGCAGCCATTCAGCTTCGGCCAGCAGGATATGCCCCGGTTGAGGAGGCAAATGTACAAAGAACTGTGTCACTGCAAGCTCACCCTGTGACCCAACCCTTCCACCCCCGCCCATCCCCCACCCCCCGCCGTCCGAGAGGAAGGCGCAGAGAAGGGCGGAGTTGCCTGTCGAATGCTGAATCTGATCTGCGGTCAGGATTTGCCCAAATCGACCCGCTAACGGTTCCAATGAGGATTGGTGCGGGGGGGCGGTGGGGGGGGGGGGGGTGTATGGCTGATACCTAGTGAGCACTGAAGGGCAACTTCACCCCAAGGCAGCAGCCTTCAGCGGCGTCACCCTGACAGGACGGAGGGTCATCGATCTAACGAGTTAAGGACAAGGGGAGCAAATGATTGACTGGGAAAAAGAGGAACTTTTCACAAATAACTTTGTTTTTTTTCCTCTGACAACAACATCCAGAGACATTATGACTTCTTGTACTGCTTCTCCCTCGCAGGCCATGTGATTGTTTCGCCTTGTTTTTGCCTCTCTCTTCTTCCCTGTCTCTCCCCTGTGACAACTCTGGTTTTATTTCCATGTCCATGGTTATTCCTTTGAGGTTGAGAGGCCAAGAATAGCTTCCATTTTGGGAATGTGCTAATCTTTCATGTTGTTGTAGTCCACTCACCTCCATCAATCTGAACGGTTTAGTGTGAGCCTGAAGAAGGTAAACAAGGAAGATATCTGTAATATCCACTCTGGACTGCGGATGAAAACACAGTCGCCCGACCTGCCTACAACTTTCACTTCAGATGCCTGAACTGGGAATAAATTAGGTGTGGGGGGGTCATGATGCAAGAAATTCAACCAGTCTGGTAGTCAAGCTTGTAGTAAAATAATGCCACTGTATTTTCATCTCGCTACCCTTCCCATGCACCCAATCCTTATGTTGCGTTCCAGTCAAAGTCGAAAGTTGGAAATTCCCACGTTGTTAGGTTGCCATTTCAACCTTGGTGCGTTCAAGTAGTTGCTCCGTGAAATCAGGGGAGAAACATAAAACGGCAATGTAAAATGCTGTTCCCCATGCAACAGCTAAAAATTATCTCAGATATTTAGCATTGTTAGCTTGCAGGTTAGCATTGAATGTTAGCAACTCTTAAGTTCAACTTGATAGTTCAAATTTATGTTTAGCCATTTACCACGCAGAGGATAACGAACATGTTTAAAGTAGCACTGTGCAGCGTTTGCATTGTATGCCACCATGTTGACGTGTCATTAGATAACTGCAGTTTGGGTTCCGAAATCTTGAATTTGCTACTTGTAAACCTACTTGTCAAGCCATTCCACTGCATTTTTCCTGATTGGAAGTCAGAATTTTCAACTTTCCGACATCTCCAGAACATAGCATTATAGTCTGACTCCTGGAACATCACTGCCCCCACCTCTTTTACTTTTCCTAGCCATGCCATGGGAGCCATGATCAGCCTCTCTACAGGTTATGGTCCAAATCCAAGCCAGAATGACGAATCGGCCTGAAGAAGTTGTTATTCTGTCTTAACATTCGTCGCGTTCACCTTTCGCTCTCCGTCTGTTTTTATCTCTTTGTTAGTAAATGTGTTACTATGCTTATTGTTTAATGAAAAAGGTGTTGAAAGGAGGACAACAAATTTGTTTCATATTTTTGGAGTTAAATAAGTACAAAAAAGATCCTCCTGTTATTTGTTTGAAAGTTTGAGCCACATTTTGGTCAGGACCATGACAGCTACAGAACAGATGCAGTACGTTCACGTGGTGTTACCCTCTACTCTTCTTTTTGTAACTAAAGACGACTTTGTTGATAGGTATGTGTAATATTTTGTTATTTTTGTTTTTTTTTCAAGCAGGAGTTGATGCAACATAATTGACTGTTTTATATATCTTCTACAACGCATTATGGTTGCTAAGAATAAACATACATGGCAAAGAAGTGACTGTTTCTTTTTCATGCAGCTTTCTGCATGGGAGTCGTGTTGGCCAAGGTGTGGCCTAATATATTTTAGCCTTACCTTAGCTCAAGTCAGTCCCTATGACTACTAATTTATCACATTGACCAAATAACATGATTAAACCACATTTTAGGAGCCATTTATACAGGTAATTCAGAAGGGCTCACAATCTAAGTCAACAATAGAGAAACACAATGTGATTTGACAACCATGAGATTTAGTAACTGCTGGAACCTCAACCAAACGTTTCCTGTAGTTGCTGATGAGACCTGCACAACGGTTAGGAGGTATTTTGGACTGTCCGTCGTACAACTGTTTCAGTTCACTGATATTTTTGGGATGTGTTTCATGAACAGCTTGCTTCAGGTCATGTTACAAGATTACAATAGAGTTAAGGGCAGGACTCTGACTTGGCCATTCCAAAATGTGATTTTTTTTCCGTTTAAGCCACTCTGTTGTAGATTTGCTTTTGTGTTTGAGGTCATTGACATGCATGACCCAACCTCTGTTACGCTTCAGATCACGGACCGTTGCCCTGATATTCTGTAGATTTTCCTGAAACAATTTTGAATTCATTGTTCCCTCAATGATTGCAAGCCAAAAAGTTCAAGTTTTGTCTCATCTATCCACAGAACATTGTTCCAGTAGCTTTGTGGAACATCCAGGTGGTCTTTGGCAAACTTGAGATGGGCAGCAATGTTTTTGTGCAGAGCAGTTTTTCCTCCTTGCTATCTTCCCATGAACACTACTCTTGTTTGGTTATTCTTGTTTTTTTACTCTTATTTCTTATTTTGGACTTGTGGACACATGAAAGGTCAAAGGATGCCTGCAGATCCTCAGCTGTTACTTTAGGGTTCTTTGTCACCTCCTTGACCATTGTGTGGTGTGCTCTTGATGTGACGCCCACTCCCATCAGCCATAACATTAAAACCACCTGCCTAATATTGTGTAGGTCCCCCTTGTGCCGCCAAAACAGCTCTGACCCGTCGAGGCATGGACTCCACAAGACCTCTGAAGGTGTCCTGTGGTATCTGGCACCAAGGCGTTAGCAGTAGATCCTTTAAGTCCTGTAAGTTGCGAGATGGGTCCTCCATGGATCGGACTTGTTTTTCCAGCACATTCCACAGATGCTCGATCGGATTGAGATCTGGGGAATTTGGAGGCCAAGTCAACACCTTGAACTATTTGTCATGTTCTTCAAACCATTCCTGAACAATTTTTGCAGTGTGTCAGGGTGCATTATCCTGCTGAAAGAGGCCACTGCCATCAGGGAATACCGTTGCCATAAAGGGGTGTACTTGGTCTGCAACAATGTTTAGTTAGGTGGTACGTGTCAAAGTAACATTCACATGAATGCCAGAACCCAAGCACCCGGCCATCCACGATGTAAAAGAAAACGTGATTCATCAGACCAGGCCACTTTCTTCCATTGCTCCACTTCACCTATCAGTGGTTTTAATGTTGTGGCTGATCGGTGTACAATCTGACTGTAGACTGATGGAGGCCCAAGTCTTTGGAAATGCTTTTGTAGCCTTTTCCATCCTCATGAGCCTTAAAACAACTCTTCTCTGGAGGTCCTCTGAAATTTCTTTTGACCGGGCTAGATTCCATACCTGAATGTCATCTCATTGACTTCAATTATAATAATACTTTTTCCAGCTTAGGCTGTTAATGTTTGAAGAATGTGTTCAATAAAAACATGTAACATTTTTTTGTCGTATTTGTTAAATGACAGTGTTTATATATTTCTATGACTTAGATGAGCAGTCAATATTTTATGCAGGAATAATTCAAAAGGGTTCACAAACATTTTCGCGCAAGTCCCTACATCTATCATTTTATCACATAGACCATATAACTATACCAACAATGCTGCTGTTGGGACAGGAGACTTTAAAATTTGAAGTCATTTTTCTGTGTGACTGCTCACCCAAGTAGGCTACTGCCTTTTGCCTCTGTAGGACAGCATAGCTTTCCAGGGAAATAATGAGAATGAGCAGTATGGCAGTAAATCAGGCGTTTCAACAGCTTTTCGGGTTTCCAGTAGTTTGTTTCATGAGAAAGTGTATGTCAGTTAGGCATACTACGCAGTATACTACGCGGCTTGTGCTGTTCTCATACACTAAATATGTGTTTCATAAGTTTCACAGTTAGTTACTAAGATGACAACAGTGAGTGACTCATAGTGTTACGCCATAACTTTATGTTCCTATTTCCAAGAATGCGATACTAAAACTGAGCTGTATCTCCACTGTAGTTTGCGGAGCTGTGACGTATTCAGTGACGGACAAGTAAAGGAATACCAGGAACAAAAGAAATGAAGGAGTTAGCCAATAAAATACGACCTTTTGTCTACGTTGGCCAATGGATGTACTGAGTAAGGAAAAGCTGCACCGCGCACACTTCGTTGTAGAGGGCCTATAGATTTGAACCCGAGGTGGGCCGGGTGAGCGGAGCTCGCGCAAGGGCACACGCAGAAGACGATAAACGGTCAAATCCGCCCCTCTAGCCTGCTAATAGTCACATAAACGTGCACACACATATACGCTATGGGGCGGTCTTCTTTCGAGTGACGTGTGAGATGACCAATCACACGTCGCTATAGGTGGGGTTATAATTGAATGACGGCGTTCCGCTGCAATGAGAACGCGTCTCTGTGTATCACGTCGACGTATATAACACATTTCTGCCACATTTTCTTCCTTTGTAATAATGTCGGCTGAATATGAAGATAGGTAAGCAGAGCTTTTATTGAGGGCAATGTCGTGTTTTCTAAATGAGCGCATTTGTTAACACCGGAATATTTAGTCTTTGATGTTGATGACTTTGGTGTTTTGAGTTTGGCCTGGGTGCAGCCCGGTGCTCCCGCTAACGTTAGTACGGTACCGTTACCGACCCCCGCCTAGCTATAAAATATACTATCTATAAAATGGTGACCTGACAGGTTTCTCGTTTTGTCTTTCACATTTACGTTATTTTGTTGACGCGATTACCGGTCAACCGGTATGTAAATTAGATTTTAGTTGCATCATTGATGGCAAATTCTGTTATTCTTTGAATGTAACCGACCATCGGCGCCTCGGCGAGCACGTGAATGGGCCTGGTCTGGGCCTTCTCGGTTTCAGTTTTTTTTTTTTTTCTATTTCTTTCACATCGGAATCTTAAAACCACCGGCGTTTTGGCATAGACTGATGTCCTGTTTAGCCCTGCAGTAGATGAACGCTCTCAGTTTAAGTTAGCTCATCGATGACCGTTTAAGGGGATTCATTAGAATGCGCGCACATGGTCGTGGTTAGCCGGCGGCTAGGACAATGCCGGTAACGTAGGCCGCAACCCGATGTTGGAACCTTCTGTCGGTAGGAGAAAGGATGGGCAGTCTGTATGAAGTGAATGAGTGGGCTATGTCGGTGTAAGCTAAAACGTTTCGCTGACCTGACGATTCGCTTTTAAAAAGGCCTATGGGTAACGGACAGGGGGCCAGGGCCCGTTCTTCGTTGCTTTGTCGGGCTAGGGCCGTAGGGCCTCACACTCAACTACCGCGCAATTCCTAATTCGATCAATTGTGACTTAAATGTATGTCAAGCAATTCAAGTTGAGCCTAAATTCCAAGAATCGCCATTTTCGTCAAGTTAACCCATATCAGGAAATCGACCTCGCTAACCTTCTACCGGCTTTTCCCCGTCATGGCGAACGACCATCTTAGATGGCTGACTTACAAATGGCGGACTCGCGAAAAGTCGGCAGAGGCTTTTGAGCCTGCCACCAGGTTGACACGAACTGACTGACTTCGATTGAGGTTGTACCTCGGGGAATAACACTAATTGCTTCGTTCTCCCCAGTCCCAGAGACAATGGCCCCGAGGGCATGGAGCCAGATGGAATCATCGAGGTGAGTCCTATGCCTGTAAAATGTCTACACTAATCACTACAGAGCAGAGTCTACAGCTGGAATCATATAGTCAGTCAATAAGGAACTACAGTGCTTGTCTCATGACAAGCACCATTTAAAAAAAAAAAAACCTGCCAATTTAGTGTGTCCTTGCTTATTGTCTCACTTAAGAGACATTGAGTCAAGGCATACAAAGTATTAGGATCCACTCTTCATCCAAGACACCAAGCAGTTATATTAATACTTTTTCAACTTCGTATAATTGCTTAGTCTGTTGTTCCTACAGCCTTTCCCACCAAAATGAACCGTGGATGGCAGATATTTTTTATTTTATTTCTTTTTTGCAGAGACGCACACAACACATCAGTACCAAAAACAAACCTAGCTAGCAGGGAAATTGGAAAGAACAACATCACCTGTGCCTGACAGAAATCCCAAGTGTTGAGTTCATGTTCTATTGAAGATGTTTTGGAAATGATCTATGAAAACTAACTAATTTCCTTTCGTTCCCTCCCTCCAGAGCAACTGGAACCAGATCACGGATAGTTTTGATGAGATGAGCCTGCGTGAGACTCTGCTCAGGGGAATCTATGCCTATGGTTTTGAGAAACCCTCCGCTATCCAGCAGAGAGCCATTATCCCTTGTATCAAGGGTGAGTAAGACTTACATTTAAGGGTCATGATATTCTGTTGGCGCCTTTCTTTACCTACTGTGCACAAGTTTCACTCAATGTCATCACCCCACCAGTAGCCCTGAGTTAGTTGGTCAAGAAAGTGATGCATTCATGACTAGAATAGGAAACATGTAGGCATCCTATGAAGCTAGTGTTGGTCTTTTTCCCCCTGCCTTTGGGCAAGGCGGTGTCGTTTCATGGCACTAGGTCTTAATCTGGCAGGGGAAGAGGGAACCAGTCCATATTCATCCCAGTCAGCTCTGCTCAGTGAGACAAAAGGCTGGTTCATGCTGTGGACACAACACAGGTCGGACTGGTAGACATCTGGCTGCTGCCAGTCAACACTATAGCTTGTAAGCAGGTGTTCTTGATACGTTATCTCCTCAAGAACCTGAGTATTAACAGTGGTGATATATGATAAATGTCATTTGTATAGAAACGGGTACTGTTCCTTTTTAAAAACACTCAGGCACTTATGCAATGGATCCAGTTTAATTCACCATGAAGTGCGCCCACACCAAAACACTTAAGTCTTTGACATTTTGATGATGCTGAAATAATGTTAGCTGTTTGGGAGACTATTTAACCAAGGCATTCAAATATAATTTCAATCAGCAGCCTTTGTGGCGGTGACCCTTACTGACTTGTACACCAAAGGTGTATTTTACCAGCATTTGGTACTTGACGGGTGGTAATTTTAGACCCCTTTAGTGCGTGTGTGTGGCAAAGGTAAGACTTAAACTGTTTTTTCTTTATGTGTAGGTTATGATGTGATTGCTCAGGCCCAGTCGGGCACTGGGAAGACTGCGACCTTCGCCATTTCCATCCTGCAGCAGATCGATGTGGAGCTGAAGGCCACTCAGGCTCTGGTCCTGGCCCCCACCAGGGAGCTGGCTCAACAGGTAAGCTCACAGCTTATACTGAGGGTGGATATAGGGCTGGTATTAGACTTGACAACCACAGATATGATGGCGCTTCCTTCCTGACAGCTACATAGTGTCTGAAATGTCTGCCATGAGACTATGCTATGAGTTAATTCATTTCAAATAAATCAATTTAAAGCTGTATAATGATGAAATCCATGCGTGTCAACTGACTCTGGAAACCCCCTGAATGTTTTGCTGCTCTGGTTGGCGTTCTGCTGGCCGGAGTCCATCATGACAACAGGGATCCAGAGCCATGATCAGAAACATCACTGTCTGAATACAGTATCTAAACTTATCTGGAAATTTTGGCATAAAATTGGTCACATTTAAAGAGCTTGACTAGACAAAAGTAGTTTTTTATGTGATGGAAGCTTCCCCCTAGTATAATAGCAGCAGCTTGGTAATGGGGCTGTGGGTAACTGATAAACTAATATTGATGACTTTGAACCTACAAATCTGTACTTAATTTACCTCTTTATTCAAGTGTTTTTATTTGAAGTTGGCAGACATGGTGGTAGTCCCTGCTGAGCACCAAGGCTGCTAGTTCATGTTGGTGGAACAGTTATTTTAAAACTGGCCTAGGCTAAAGACCAAAGGTTATGAGGCCTTGCCAGCAGAGCTCAGGCAGACTGTTGATCTTTCAAATGACCTTAACACTAAAGGCCTATGGCTTTTGTGGACGATTTGAAAGCTGATTATTGGTCTTCAAAGACCAGTCTAACAAAATACCTCAATGTTTAGACTTAAGTCAGTGATGACTGACAGTATAAACAGTTATCCCTTAGAATTTTATTCTGGTCAGGATGATGAAGCCTCTGAAACAGTGTTTTAGATCATGGGACACACTCGTCATTGAAACCCAAACTAATTAAATTCTTTTGGGGTTAGCGATAGGGGTGGGCAATAATCGTGTTTATAATCGTCATTTTAATTATGTAATCGTGGCAAATTTTCAAAATCGCTGATTTCGATTGTTATTTAGGCTACAAGAACGAGGAACGGCTAGAAGTGCCAGTTAGCAAAGCAACCAGTCTGTGTGTGCGCGCGCATCAGACGTAACATCACTTTCCCGCAAATGAATGGACCAAATACTTTCCCCAATGCGTGCGTTCATGAACTGTCCCCTTAAAAAATACTACGTCGTATTCAGTCACGTCCCTCCGCCCCGTCCAACTAACGCAGTGTTCAGACAGGTTTTGACCGTTCGTTTTTTTTGCAAGCCGCGAGCGAATGTGTCAAGCCGGGCAGGAAGTCAGACACAGGAACGGCATAGAGAATCCGGTCAATTTCAAAATAAAACTAATTTCAGAATAAAACAAATAAAATAATCGTTCATTAATCATAATCAAGGTAAAAGTTTGAAATATCGAATTGTTTGAATAAAAGTCATATCGCCCACCCCTAGTTAGTGACTCTTTAAGGCAGATTATTATTATTATTATTATTATTATTATTAACACTTGAGTCCATGTAAGTTATTTTATTGATTTAACAATTCTCCTCCGGCCATCTTCTGGTGTCAGATCCAGAAGGTGATCCTGGCCCTAGGTGACTACATGGGTGCCAGTTGTCATGCCTGTATTGGAGGGACCAACGTCCGCAGTGAGGTCCAGAAGCTGCAGGCTGAAGCCCCCCACATCGTGGTCGGCACCCCTGGCCGAGTCTTCGACATGCTGAACCGCAAATTCCTCTGTAAGTCGACCTAGAAGGATGAGCTGTAAATTACTGGGTTGTTGTTTTTATAGCTACAATCCAAATAAAGTCTTTACCTTCAAAACCTGTGCATGCTGATAAGCCTGCAATTCATGCTGTTACCCTGAAGTCAAACCGTAGTGGATAGAAAGACATGTACTATCATTTGGGAAAGCTGTATCATGATGAAATCCATGCGTGTCAACTGACTCTGGAAAGCCCCTGAATGTTTTGCTGCTCTGGTTGGCGTTCTGCTGGCCAGAGTCCATCATGACAACAGGGATCCAGAGCCATGATCAGAAACATCACTGTCTGAATGCAGCACCCATAAAGCCTTTTAATCACTGGCTTCAGAGGCACCGAAAGCATACTGTCGTATCATACTGGGGAAGTGGGAATCATCATCTGGAGCGTTGTTTTTTTTTCGTTTTTTTCTGTAAAGGCTTAATTTCAGCAAGTCTGTACTAGGTAAATTGGCATGCGGAACACATGGGAAGCTGGTACTCAAACTGAGGTGTTTTAAATGCCTTGTTACTGTGCAGCTGACCACCATAGTGACATGTACTCAGTTGGGGGCGGGGGGTATGCAAAAATAGTTGCCCTGCTATGCATCCCCTTGCATCTAGTCTTCATTGGATTGGACACCCCTCATTTTGTGTATCCATCCACTACAAATGTTGCAGCTTCAATTTGTCCTTAATGTACTTTGAACGTGATACTCTTGTTTCTCGTGAATTGTCTCAAGCAATGTCCTTTTGTTGTTCCCAGCTGCCAAGTACATCAAGATGTTTGTGCTAGATGAGGCCGATGAGATGTTGAGTCGAGGTTTCAAGGACCAGATCTACGAGATCTTCCAGAAACTTGGAAGCAGCACACAAGTAAGCAGCTGCCTGCCTGATGAAATGGCAACCAGTCATAGCACTTAGTAATGATAGAACACAGCTAATGATGTATAGATCAGATTTCCTAGCCTATTCAGTCTTAATGGCCTTTAGAATTGAACAACGGGTCCCGTGACTGATTGAATATGTCTGGATAATCCTGTCTGCTCTCCATGGTTGCTTAACAGCAGATTCCATGCTGAAATGCTTTAAAACATGCTTCTGTACACCCGCTACATAAGAACTGCTTTACAATTTGTATGTCGCAGCTTGTATAGTTGACAAGTACAATAAAAAATAGTTTGGGAACTGTAGTGCACCCCCAGCACTGGCCACCACAGGGCTGTGTGCCGTCTTCTCTGCTCTATCTACACTGACGGCACCCCCAGGGTTCCTCTGGAAAGCTGCTCAAGTTTACTGATGACAACACTGATGGGACTTGTTGTAGACAGTGACAAGTCATCATGCAGACAGGAGGTGGAGCAATCGTTGTCCTGGTGCAGCCACAACAACCTGGAGTTTAATTCTCTGAAGACTCTGGAGATGATTGTGGACTTGAGGAAACCCCCAACAGTTACAACGTTCAAGTTTCTGGTACCCACAATCTCCCTGGACCTCAAACGGGTGGAAAATATCACCTCCCAACACAAAGAAGGCACAGCCCAGGATGTACTGTCCAATTCTACACTTAAATTACAAGTAAAATAAAGGATTGCTTTTTTTTTTTTTTTTGGCTGGAGGCTCTAGCTTCAGCGTTCCCACTGCTCTGGGAATTGGTGAATTTTGAGATGTGTATAGATGGCTCTTTATTGTCCCCGAGGGGAAATTGCAGAATATAGCAATGTATTTTCTAGATTCAAAAGGTTTCACCCATTAATTGTATTATAGTGTTTTTCAGTGCCACTCCAATTTTAAGTCATGGAGCTGACTGAATTTTCAACATCATGGAATTTTACATCAGGACCACTGTGGGAACCCTGTAGATCCCCTGGCTGTCTCTGGGCATCACTTCAAGAGTTAGCCCATCAGTTTGAGGGGTGGAATGACTCTGCTCAGTGTACATAAAGCACAAAACCTTTCCGGAAAGGGGGCCAAGCACTGAAAATGTAGTTTGACTATTGTTTAGAAAAGTAAGAGATTTAGCTTTAAAATGACTGTCCAAGGTTCCCTCTCCTCCCAGCTGCTGTGATGGTGAAGGACTGAATGTTCCCTGGTAGAAAATCCTATCTGCTCTCCACAGTGGCAGGGCATCAGTCCCTGGTTTACGACTAAAAAGCAGATTACATTCAACTAGGGCTGCACCTAAATATTATTTAGCAATTTTGATTAATCAAACTACTACTATGACTTATCTGAACATTATTATTTTTATTGCTAGATTTTATTTTATTTTTTTAAATATTTTATTCAATCAGCTTCTCTTAAAAACAAACAAATGTAACAAGAAACAAAGTATGCACTGCAGGGCATTATGCCACAACAAAATTCCTCTGCGTTTTACAGTCCAACATAAAATCTCTAATAAAATTAAGGCAAGAGCTTGTTCAATTCAAGTAAAAGGAATATAGTGCAATCTACATTTAGCAATCAAACAACAAAATAAATGAATGTAAAATGTCAAGTCACTTTCAGGAGGAATACCAAAACACTGCAACATAAAATCATTTTACAGTAAAATTTAATTGCTGTATGTCAACCCTTTATCTGAACTGGAGAATCAGTATTTTTAATTAAGTACTTGACTTAAAATTGTTATGACATAGCTTTATTTCATCACTGGAGTAATATGCAGTTAAGATAATCACTGGCAAATGTATTTTTGCATCAGTGTGGGGCAAGGAAAATAATTTAAACGATTTACAGACTAAATAGTTTAAGCCATTTTCTCACTCATACATGGCCGTTAAATAACTCCATAACTGTCTGGTTGAGTGCAGCCACCACTCGTATATTACGGATATCGCATATTAACAATGTGACATTAAAATATCACAAATCAAAAGAATGCACAACCTGTCAGATTCCCAGAGTGACATTTCCCCATCACATTCACCGCTACATCTAGAGAACACACAAACAGCGTCCCTCTGAGCGGTGGACCTCACCAACACCAGTACTGCACACCGCCACCACAATGAAAATGGCACTCGACTGCTTGTGTCTGCATCTACTGTCAGTCAGTTCATAAATACTTAACTCTGCTCTGGATCCCAGTGCTACATTCCCTACAACTATATATTCCTGCTTATTTATTTATTTATTTATTTATTTTTTCTATTTGCTTGCATAGCATCCCATTAGTTCAGGCAGCTTTCAACAGAACAATGTGCAAAGTCTTACATTTCTGTACTTTTATTTTTGTATTTTTATTTTTAATTTTTAAATATACCCTAAACTTCTATTATATACTACAGGAGCAAAGTATGTCCTTGTATGTGCAAACTTACTGGGCCAATAAAACAAATTCTGCTTTTCACATGGTGTTTCTGATGCAGAATACAAGATGACCTATAATGCCTGTTTGAATTTGGAAATTCAAGATAACCTGAAATGTTTTGACCTTGAACCCTTCCTTTTTGTCTTCAGGTTGTACTGCTGTCTGCCACCATGCCGGCCGACGTCCTGGAGGTCACCAAGAAGTTCATGCGTGAACCCATCCGGATCTTGGTCAAGAAGGAGGAGTTGACCCTGGAGGGTATCCGCCAGTTCTACATTAACGTGGAGAAGGAGGTGGGGAAACCATGGCTGGAAACTGGGCTGCACATTTAATAGTTCCCATTTTACAGGAGGTGTAAAATGTTCACATTGGGTCTGCAGAAGGCCATACATAGGTACAGCTAATGTCCAGGTGTGTAGATGTAGGTTCTTGTCAAATGTATTAATCTATAGATGAAACATTTCAGTTTACAACATGCAGATTACTGGCTGACCGGTTCTGTGTTTGACCTGGTGTTTTCCTCCAGGAGTGGAAGCTTGACACGCTGTGTGATCTGTATGAAACACTGACCATCACCCAGGCTGTCATTTTCATCAATACCAGGAGGAAGGTGGACTGGCTCACTGAGAAGATGCACGCCAGGGACTTCACAGTCTCCGCCCTGGTAAGACCACACAGGAATTATGCAGGGTTCACATCGTAGGAAAAATGGGATGACATCTTGCTCTGTTAACAAATTACTTTAAAATCAACCACAGGAAACCCAAGCAGTATCTGCTTCAGCAAAGTTCAGGCTAAACGGTGACACACTTTTGGATAAAACAAAAATCCAGTCCAGATAGCCTAGCTAACACATGTACGCGACGTTGCAGATGTCAAAGTTGAAGGAGGTTGTTTAGTATATAGACTACAGTTCACCACTACACACAGTACAGCAAACGTACCACCATTTATATTTACCCCTGCCTTTGGGCAAGGCGGTGTCATTTCATGGCACTAGGTCTTAATCTGGCAGGGGAAGAGGGAACCAGTCCATATTCATCCCAGTCAGCTCTGCTCAGTGAGGCGAAAGGCTGGTTCATGCTGTGGACACAATGTTTTATTCTGTTGCATAACCACATAGCTGGTAATTTGTAGTGCCTCGGTACTATTAATGTATTTTTCAATAAAGGCATCAGCTAGTCACTCTAAGACTGTTGCTACTAATGGCTTTTGATCCTCTAGTTCTGTCCTCATCCTCCATCTTGTCTTCCAGCATGGCGACATGGACCAGAAGGAGAGAGACCTTATCATGAGGGAGTTTCGCTCTGGCTCCAGTCGGGTCCTCATCACCACCGACCTTCTGGTATGTACAGTAACCCACCTTCTACATACGGACACCGGGTAGCTAGACCAGAGTTTCCATGGTACTTTTTCCCATGTCTCACCCAGATTTAGTCTCAAGGACCCATATGGATGATAGTTAGATAGTTGAATTAGTATTGTAGAACTGTCTACACTGGATGCAGGAGATAATAGTGCTGAGTGAAACCTAGGATTACAATAGTCACATAGCTCAGTGTATGTAAAGCATCAAACTTTTCTGCAAATGGGGCCAAGCACTAAAATTTAGTTTTTCTATTGTTTAGAAAAATGAGTTAAGTCTTCTCTTAAAATGATTGTGTGTCCAAGGTTCCCTCTCCTCCCAGCTGCTGTGATGGTGAAGGACTGAATGTTCCTTGGTACAAAATCCTATCTGCTCTCCACAGTGGCAGGGCATTAGTCCCTGGCTTACGACTAAAAAGCAGATTACATTCAACTCTTGTCGGTCTCTCAAACGTATTTGCGAATTGTGGTCTTTGAAGATGGACAATGGCAGATTTGACGGCAAGGCAGTCTTTGCAACGAAAGTTCAGCTGCTAGGTGTTGTAGTTTTCCATCATTTTGTAATGTTGAGTTTGAACTTGTAGGTGTTTGCAACTGAAAAGCCCACTGTGGTTTTTATTCCAATAAATGTTCTATGGAGAACCACTTGAGCATGGTGCTATAGAGAACCTTGATAAATGATAGTGACTGATTTCCTCATGTGTTCCTCCTCAGGCCAGAGGTATTGATGTTCAGCAGGTCTCCCTGGTCATAAACTACGACTTGCCCACCAACAGGGAGAACTACATACACAGGTAAAACCAAATCTTAAGCTGAAATACTGCACCACTCAAAAACCATATAGGTCATGGGATACTAAGAAATTCCCACTGACACCCATAACAATGAAATGTGTGGAATCCAATCAAAATGAGACTTCAGTCAATTCAGGTTAAGGCCTTCCCATAGACAGCATTGATAAATTCTACAATAAATGGGTAATCAAAATGCTACTTTAAGGATGTAGTAAGTAACAGTGTATGTAGGTGCAATCATTTACTGTTTGCCCCTTCCCATCTGTATGTATTAAACTGCACGTATAAGCTCGACGTAAAGGACTAACCTATTACACAGCGACCAATTTATTCTTTCTAAAGGCAGTTACTGTGTTTGTTTCACAAGGTGTTTTCTGTGAATTCTAAACTGCATATTTTTTTCCACTGGTGCAAATGTCTTAGTGTTCTTTTCTGGACCAAAAAATGTGAAAACCTAGAATGCCTTTATTATAAAAGGCTAATCTGATGTACTTTTTCCCCCTGCCGACTGTAATTGTCCTATGAAAATCTCACTGTTGCATCCCTATATTCATCATACCAGAGGTGGATGGACCAGATTTATATTAAAAAATAATAATAATAATTCAACTATCTACTACTATCGGTCTAACCTTAATGCAAACCCTTTCTTTCCCTCTAGGCTCAAATTTTATATTCTAAAGCTGTACTCGTTGAGTTTTTAATGTTAAATTTCAGCTGTCTCATCAGCGTAAGTCGGGCTGCAACATTAGTTGAGAAGCCGTAGATTCACCCAGTTTGCCCAAATTAAATTCTGGTGTTGGTATGGTCACTGGTGGGAAATCTTCTCCACACAGGAAGTGACGAATCCAACTGAAGAGTGAAATCCAAAAGTGTCCCCCTAAAGAGCAGCGAGCAAGCGCTTCGTCCAGAGAAAGCTGGACTCGCCAACGTTAGATCTTTCCCTCTCTTGTTCCTTCAGTAAAAAGCATCACAGACCGGCCGGGCCTGTGGCAGCTTACTGACGTCGTCACGCAGGATTTCTGGGTATTGAAATCCTCAAAATTCAACCAGTTGCTTCTCGCTGCCGCTTGGAGCCACCAACGTGCGCGATTGCCTAGCGTAGCTTTAAAAACGTCTGTTGTCCTTGCTGTAACCCTGTTGTTGCATAATGACGCTGAGCTCAGATACTCCCTCTCGTCCGTCAGGATTGGCCGAGGCGGTCGTTTCGGCAGGAAGGGCGTGGCCATCAACATGGTGACCGAGGATGATAAGCGAACCCTGAGGGACATTGAGACCTTCTACAACACCACCGTTGAGGAGATGCCCATGAACGTGGCCGACCTAATCTAGAAGAATCCGCCCGCCCTTTGTCCATCCCCGTCCCCCTTATTTTAGAAATCAAACCTCAAGTCCTTTGTGATCTGAATTCACCATAGACTTTCCTCCTTTTGGCTAAATTCCACCATCACTTTCCCCTCTGCGTCCAAAGGAAAAGACTGCAGACCAAATCCTCTCCTTGGTCCCTTAATTCTAATTCCTAATCTTTCAAATTGGCTGTTTTGGGTTTGTTTGTTTTTTGTTTTTTTTGCCGTCTTTATGGAGGAAAGATGAATTGCTGACCTGCTTTGTCTGCCATAGTCTATTGTTGCAAGAGTCAAAGCCTTAATTTTTTTTTTTCTGCATCTAATCCCACCCCCAAAACATGACTAAAAGCATCTAGTATTAATCTGCGAAACGTTTCGTTGCTGATGTTTTACTGATGGCCATTATGCATGCAAATTCAAGACTGACGTTTTTAAACTTGAAATGTTGAGTGACTGATATGAAGTTATGATGGCTTTAAGTGCGAAGCGTAGCCACATTTCACAAAACACACTAACAAATCAAAGCACACACTTCCTGAACTTAGCATTATCACAAAATAACAAATCGCAATACAAATTAAACTATTAGCTTAATATTAACCTGCTAATTCTACATGGGCTCGGACCCTTGTGTTAGCGTAAGCGCATCAGCATTCTGCTTAAAGTTAACTTGGCTAAGTTTGTGTCAAAGTAACTGTTGGCACGAGCATGTCGGCGTTAATGTTAAGCTGATTTAATTTGTCTTGTCTGAATTATCTATTTTCCGACTTGTTAATTTGTCTTGTGAAATGTGGTTGCAGTTAGCACATCCCAGGCCACCGCAAATTGTGGCGGCAAGCTAAGTGGCCACCAATTGATGTAATGTTGATGACTGAAGGAGAGTAGGATTGGCTCAAAGACTGCAGCTCAGTCTTTACAAACAAAAATAAAATTATCTAAAAAAAAAAAAAAATATTATTATTTTTAGAAAGTGTTACATTTGACCAGAATAGTACTTGCACTTGCAGCAACCTTCAGTGTAATTGCAGAAACTACCTTTAATATATCTTGAGGAGAAAATCAAATCTATCATGTGAAGGGGGTTTGGGGGCTTCAACACATGGGGCATCTTCAATAAAAAGACTGTATAGTAAACTCCATCATGAATGACTTGTTTCCCCCTTTGATCTTTTTCTCTCTGCCGTGCGATTCTTGTTCATACTGCTTAACTTGTATAGTCAAAGTTGTGAGATAGCCTTTTTATTAAGTCTGAGACCGACTTCATGGTGCCGCTAGAGGTTTGGAGGCAAAAAAAAAACGCAATGGTGAGTTTGTGGGGAATTTGCCTCTCGACTTTGACGACCACTGGTTGGATTTTCATCACTAGCTCTATATATATATATACATTTCTTTTGTTTACTTTTTTCTTTCTAAGAAATATCAGAATTTTTTTGATAAGGTGGTGTCACTTTTGTAACCTACCTCACAAAAATGTTAGGGGGGGGGGGGGGGGGTCTTTTGACGTGAAAGGACCAAACTGCAGATGATTGAGTATATAGAGATTATACCATTGCCTTTTCATTTCTTTTAATGTTTAAAAAAATGCCTGTCATTTGGGGGTGGGGGGGCTGGGTCAGGAGAACAGGAATGTTCTGGGGTTTATGGTCAGTGCTATTTTTTTAAATGACTTTATTAAAAATGTGATGACATTGTTGACCTTTTTGAGACAGAAGCCATGTATCAACTTTTCTACATTGGATTCTGTATAGTATTTATTTTAATGGTCTTAAAAAATAAAGGTATTTCTCCTTTTTAACAAGTGAAAACTTGCCTCTGCATTGTTTCATGACGTGGAAACTCTTGGGTTAAGTCGTGTGTGTGTGTGTGTGTGTGTGGTATTATGACTGTAATAAATGACAAATGATTCCCAAACAAACTTCTTGCCCAGTCTCTGGTCCTGGAATCCCTTGATTATCATAGATTATTTTTATTTCTTTTTTTGTTACAAAAGTGTCACTTTCCAGCAACAATGTATTTTCATACTAGTTTCTCACATTTCATTGCTTCGGTGTGTTTTCAGTCCAACTGGTGTGGAAACTAAAGTGAAAAACATTAACAAACCAAGAGGATATTTTCAATCGGGGCCACATTGGGGAACTAATCAGAATGAAATTGTGACCATTGGAGGGCAGCAGTTGACTCTCACTGGTATGAAGGAAGGGACCTTTTCACAGCATTGTAGACTGCAGGACACTGAAACCCAGGATGGTAAAACACATTCATGCATACTTGTGTGGACCAAAAAGTCTCAATCAATTCGATTAATTTCTTCCCATAGACAATAGCTAGATATTTGGTCAATATGATGAATTATTAGACCATCAGGTTAGAGGGAACATTGGTCCTCCCTCGTGTGTTTCAAGGTCCCATTCAAACTCACTAGGTACCGCATCTTATATCTCACTGATGACCATGAAAACATCCCTCGTTTGTATTTCGGGAAAATTCATTGTCTTCCGTTGCTACAAGGAGAGGAATGGGTTTCAGCAACTGATGGCATCCTGGCTAAGCTGCTGTTTGTAGTGTGATAACCAAACAGAAATTCAGCAATCAGACCATCTAGGAGCTTTTAAGTCCACTCACCTCACTCAAGATGTTTATCGGGCCAATATCGGCTTTTCATTAAATATCAGTGTCATGCTTTCATAAACCCATGAGTCAAAACCAAACTTCGAGGATAACTTGAATGTGAAGCTCCTGACCTCAGCATCCAATTTGGCATTGTACAGAGGAAGGATTTCAGATTAGGACCAGTTTACAGAGTAGCCAGAGATGTTCCCAAACGAAAGTTTTTAAAATTAGCATTTGACATTGTCTCATACTGTTTCGTGTCCATAGGACCAAGATAAAAAATGTCAAATGTATTTATGCTGCTGATGGCTGATATGTTGTGCCAATATTCTTCTTATTATATTAATATCTTTAGCCGTCTTTATGTCAAACAGGCTAGGACTGTTCTGGCCACACCTCCAGGCATGCACACTTTAGATTAGATTCAATTTTATTGTCATTGCACAGAGTACAAGTACTGAGAAAACGAAATGCAGTTTGGCATCTAACCAGAAGTGCAAATAGTAAAGTGCAGAGTACTTTAAAGTGCAGCAAACAGTCTGTGGCTGGTGTGAGAGGAGTCCTAGACGATGCTGCGCGCCCTTCGCAGGCACCGTTTGTATTGGACCGACTTGATGGAGGGGAGTGAGGTCCAGAAACTGGCAACAACTCTGTCCCGTTGATGCTGATGGGGCTGTGTGTGCCGGCTTTGGACTTCCTGAAGTCCACAATGAGCTCCTTGGTCTTCTTGGTGTTGAGGGCCAGGTTGTTGTCGGCGCACCACGCAGCCAGGTGCTGGACCTCCTTCCTGTAGGCCGACTCATCGTTGTTGTTGATGAGGCCAACCACTGTTGTGTCGTCTGCTACCTTGATAATGGTGTTGGAACCATGTACAGGTGTGCAGTCATAGGTGAAGAGGGAGTAGAGGAGAGGACTCAGCACACAGCCTGTCCCTGTGGGATGCCAGTGTTCAGGGTGAGGGTTGAGGAGGTGTGGTTGTCTAACCTAACATACTGGGGTCTGTTGGTTAGGAAGTCCAGTATCCAGTTGCAGAGGGAGGTGTTGATGCCAAGGTCACCAAGGTCACCAAGTTTGGTGATCAGTTTGGAGGGGATGATGGTGTTGAATGCTGAGCTGAAGTTTATGAACAGCATTCTGACATAGGTGGTGGTGTTGTCCAGGCAGAGTGGCAGAGTGTAGTGCCATGGAGATGGCGTCCTCCGTACACCTGTTCTGGCGATAGGCGAATTGGAGGGGGTCCAGTGTGGGTGGTAGGGAGGTTTTGAGGTGAGCCAGGACCAGCCTCTCGAAGCATTTCATGATGGTGGGGGTGAGTGCAAAACCCAAGGCCAAGCTCAAGAAAGTAGAAGTTTTTTTCTAGTCTGATGAAATTCTGAAATGTATTAAATTGACAAAAAAGTTCATGTGGACCACACCGTCTGGCCAATATCCAATATTTAATAAAAGGCCAATATTGGTCCCATTAAACCAATACAATGGACCGATAAACCAATTTATCGGTCTAACTCTAATTATCACACACATTCTTTATTTTATACACATTTTTGTGTATAAAAGATTTGGTGGTTGTTATGGGTCTATTAGAACCATCTTGACCCCAGAAGGCAGAAAATAGAATCTGTTTGAGTAGAGAATCATGAAATTGTGAGTGCAGTTCTGCTTTGAATCCAGTAGAGGGCGTTTATGCCACATAACAGAGCAAAGCAGTTCCAAAAGGGAGATTACTGGTAACACTTAAATTGAAGTGTGTTGTAATGTGTTAGAAACAGATTATAATCCCATTAGAAGCAGAGATAAACTTGAATCAAAAATCTGAATCAGTTTTATTGGCCCAGTACATTTGTACATAAAAGGCAGTTTGCACCCAACGCAGCACAAAAATATAAGTAGTAGTCTATACAAATCTAAGTTTAGGGAATTGGTGTCTTTTAGAAGTAGTATGCAAAGAAAATATACAAGTTGTGTACAAATATGGAAACTGATAGGACACATGGAAAAAAGATAATAAACAAATATATACAGATACTAGAAAATATATATTCAAGTATTCAACTTTTTCTTTATTTGGACATTGTGTTTTTATATCATGCCGATGATTCAAATAATTATCATTCACTCATAATGCTATATTGCATTTATGGTGTATATGTTTAAGGCTAAACTGCCACATTAATAGTAGGTAAAAATAAAGTATTAATTTACCAGGCCACACATGATAGACGGAGATGACTCAAAGGGGGGGGGGGGCTGGAAAAATAAGCTATAGTGCGATGTCATTATTTAATTCGCTAGATGCAGCCAGAATGAGAGGATGTGCACTGACAGTTACAGAATAATATAATGTACCATAAAAACCTTCTCAGATGGGGTTCCCTTGGAGCAAAATCTCATCAAGGGGCCTTTGGTCTTGTATGTATCTATTTAGGGGTCCTTCACATTAAACAGTTTGGGAACCCCTGTACTAAAGCATGCAAACTGATAAGATATTGTTGATAAAATATGGAAAGATGTGCTCAACTGGATTTAATTGTCATATTCAAGGGGTAACTGCAGAATGATAAAATAAAAGCATGTTGTATCGACGTGCTTGAGTTCTCTCTGGAAAGAGGAACGGATCAGGTGTGTTTCTATAAATCGTCGATTATTTTATTTTTAATTTTTTCCTTTCCCTTTCAAATGTTCTAATTAAAGCATCCAGCAGGTCGGGCTGCCAATTAAGCTGAATGGACCACCATCCCTCTCTAGGAGCCAATAATGGCTGTTTTAATCCTAAAGGCTTCTTTGTTGGACATTCCTTAACACACAGACACACACACACTTACACAGAGTGACTCATAGAGATGCACATCTACATACATACACACATTACACATCCCCACTTAAGCAGCTGTTAAACACGTGTGTGCGCACACATCCGTGCATGCACTGTCATGCAAAGCAACTGAGTGCGCACACACACACACACACACACAAGTAAACTCCTTGTAACTGCCCCATCAACACTTTCCCCTCCAACTTCTCTTTCATTTCCCCCATCGATTTTTCCATCCATCCTACACCCCTACCCCCGACCCCCCATAACTGTGCCCCAGCAACCCCCCCCCACACACACACACCCTGGGCAGGGTAACCCCTCCTAACCTCCCAATATGACATCCGTCGAGCCTCATAACATGTTACGTCTCTCTGCGTTATTATCCCCTGCTCTCAGCCTAGGTGGCCCTTCTTCTTCCCGAGGGCACTTTCACTCTGGCACCCCCGCCTCCTTTCACCCCCTATACCCCCCACCCCCGTTGGGTGCTGGATTGTGGGTCGGGGGGGGGGGGGGGGGGATTATGCAAGTGGGAGGCTCGTAAAGGGCCTGCCAAGGTCTTTCTGCTGTGTGACGGATGGCTGGGAGGCTGAACAGGCTGCTTTGCATGAGAAGAGAAGCCGGCGGAGGAGAGAATAGAGGCCCATTCAATGAGGCCTGTCACCCAAAACCACCACCCCCCCCCCCCACAACCACCATCACCACCCCACCCCTCCATCATCCATCCCTTCATCCCTCCTCCCTCTCCACTAAAACTTTTCTTCCTTCCCTCTCCCTCTTGTTCTCCCTCTCTTCCTTCACTTTGTGGCATTCGTTCACCCCGTCTTCACTGGCTCTTTCTCTCCAGCTCTCACCCGTTCGCCCTCTAATCTACCCCCCCCCTTCCCCCTTACTTCTTGATTTCATCCCACTTAATTTCTGTTCATTCAGATTTCCCCTCCTTTCCATCAAGCTGTTATTTTATCACAGCCATTTCCATAACGTTTGAATCCTCTCATTATTTGGCCTGTTGTGAATGAGACGCAACAATAAAAACGTCACGGCCAGAGGCTCTCTAATGCCGAGAGAAGTCGTGTGACTCGACACCCCCGCCATGCTGACCGAAGCCACATTCTGTCAGTAGGGGGATCAATGAAAAAAGTTAAAGGAAAATAAACTGCAGATTTAAAGTGGGGTGAATATGACGAGGAGACGCTGGTGCACACTATCAGTTTGATGGGCTAAAATCTACTTTTCTCACTGATTGATACTGTGAAGCAATGCGGGCAAAAAATCTCAATCTCAACGCTTACCAACGTGAGATAGATTTCGAAGATCTCAGTGTTATTCTGATAGAAATCGGTTTCCCGGTGAATGGGAATACATTTACACCCCCAAAAAAGGAGGGAACCATGGCAACTCGAAGATCGTCTGATTGGTTGAAATAAAAGTATGAGTAAAAACGGTTTGTTACATCACTGTAAAGGTTCTATGTAGAACCATTTCAGCATGGTGGTCTAGAGAACCTTTCTAAAACGTTTTTTTTTTTACAGTAACTGTAAAGTTCTGCTGTGGTACACAGCTAAAGAACAATTTTCTGGTGCCGTATAGAACCCTTTTTTGTGTTTATTGTGTTTATTTTTATTTGAATACCCAATAAAGGCAAACTTATGACCTCATAACATTTAATTTAAATCTTATACACCACTCATACAGCTGCTTGTGTGCAACTGCTTTGTTAGCTTCAAGGACTAGCCTCTATTGCTAAACAAAATGCTAAATAAAATAATAACATATAATATATATTCATAAAAAACTAAATCAATGTATAATAATCTACAATAAAATTCCTAAAATAAATGCTGAAAAGCTAACAATTTATCTAGGTGGGAAAATAATATTGCATCTGGATTAAAAACAATAATAATTCTTGAAGATTTGTGTTCTTTTTTGTTTCCAATGTATGTTTTATAAACCCAATAAGCAAGATTGGTAAATTAGAGCAGGGAAGTGTATAAACTAAAGTTATATCATGTATATCCTTTACCACCAAATCTTTGAAACTCATTTAAATCCACTAAATTTTTGACTGACGACTGACTAGATTTTCTTATTCGGTCGATGTGATAAATTATTAGTCGTGGGGACTGACTGGATATTATTTAGTCAATGTGACCCACCCCCCTCGCGAGAGGCATCTTAGCTTCTTTCAGATTGGACATATTAGTCGGAGGACGTGTGAGATCTCGCGCTCACAAACACAAAATCTTTATTCTTAGGGCCGTCGCCCCCCGCGGAGAGCCGCATTGTAATGGTGAAAGCCTCTGCTAATTTGTCACCAATGCAAATGAGCCTGGTTAGACTGGAAGGAGGTGAGGGTGAGGGTTGGGGGGGGGGGGGGGGGGGGGCTGCAGTTGACTGGGAGACACCGACCATCAGAGCAGGTATCGCCCATTAACAGCTGCTTTCAGGCGGCCAGATGAGTCTCCACACGCCCGGGGTGGCGGAGGTGTGACAATAATTACATGTAATGACCTGAAACTTTCAAACCACTAGGAAAACAAGGTAGGGGAAAGTATAATAATCACAGCTAATCCTGCTGTAATCTTCTGATGACAGCTCCGCGTATCATCCCACGGACGATTTCCCACCTTTTTTTTAAAGAAAGTTTTTCAGCTGTTCTGTCGTAATAATTCTCAAAGTCGGCTCCCGGGGGACCTTCAGGGGCATGCATGAGAGTGTTCCAGGGGTCCTTGAAAGGATTTCGGCAGTCATTGAGAAAAGTTCCAGGGGTCCTTGCAAAATTAGGAATAGTTTTAACTAGAGTTTAATTCTCTATAAATGATCCAAATTAGAGAATTCATGAGAATGACTACACCACTATTATCTCCATGTACAGTGTAGACAGTTCTACCATTCAATACTAAATCAAAACCAACCAAAATCGTCCCTTATGGGACTAAATCTATTCAAAGAGGGGTCTAATATGGCATGAATAACCTGAAATAACCTGTTGATTTAGACAGATAAGCTGTGGTCAAACAACTGTTCTATAATGTTCAGTTTCCAATGTATCTTTTTTTTTTTACAGTCCATTAACAAACATTCAATTCCTCCAAATCTTTTTAATTGTTTGACAGTAGTTATTGTAAAGCACACACCATACCACAAATAAATAAATAAGAATAAATTACACTAGTAAATTGGCAGCTGACTTGCATCAGGTGTAGAGAGAGGCTTCAATGCCAGCAGTGTGCAGATCTGAACGTAACATAGACAAAGTATCCAGGAGGCGCACATTGTAAAGCAAACAAGAGAGATAAAAGCCCAGGTGGTGAACAACACAGCCATTAGTATTAACCAAACCCATGGGGGCGGGGGGGGGGTAGTGAGAGGAATGGAAAATTCTGTTGTAACTTGCTGCTGTCCGACTTCAACTTTGAAGCAATTGAATAGCGGGATTCTACAGCTGCAAAGACAAGATGATGGAGAGAGAAAAGTGTTGTGTCTCAACCGACACATTGACACAGTGTGTTTGTGCGCATGCAAGTGTATGAGTGTGTGTGTGTGTGTGTGTGTAGAGAGGAGACAAACTGAAAACTCTGCTGCCATGATGGGTTTACATGTGAACCCATAGAAGAAGAAAGACACCCAGAAAACAGACAAAGAATTGGAGAGAGGGTGTGTTTGTGAATGTGTGTGTGTGTGTGTGTGTGTGTGTGTGTGTCAGAGGTTGGTGAGTTGTTTTTGAAAAGCGGGGGAGCGGAGAGGAGGAGGGAAGGTTTGGAAGAGATTCCAGAGGAGGTTGCCGTGGAGACGGAAACGGGAGACTGGAGCCCCACAATCCCTGGTTTGATTGGCGTCAGGGTGTTACTGTCACACACACACACTCACACGGACACACACACCTGCAGCCTGCACACACACACACACACACACACACACACACACACACAGCTCTCACAATCATCTCCTGTGTGAAAAGTGGTGTAATGCATCTGCCAGTTAGGTGTTAGGTGAAACTCACCTGTCTTGTGTGTGTGTGTGTGTATGTGTGTTTGTGTGTGTGTGAAAGAGATAGACTATCACCTGTGCTCTGTCTCCTCTGTCTTGTTGTGTCCTTGGTTCATAGATCAATCGATAGATAGATAGATGGACAGATAGATAGATAGATAGATAGATAGATAGATAAGCACTACACACAACAAGAAAATTAGAATAATGCTAATAAAACATAACAAATGCCCCCCCTACACTCACTGGCCTTATTAACATATCAACATATGACACTTTAATCACCATTAAAGTCCATCAATCACCAGCCATGTGCTCCACCCACTACACCTCCTTATAATACAACATTCAACAAGAGATGTCATGTTTTGCATAAGGGGTGCGACTCTCCCTTTTTCTGCACTAGCAAAAAAAGGCTAGCGCTACCGCTAACTCTCTCCACCTACACGTAAAACCCACAGCTGATGCTGCATCCTGTCTAATGAGAGATACTGTAAATATGAGCTTCCGACTGGGAAAAACACGTTCATGTTAACCATGTAGTGTTAATTCTGAATATGAAATATGGGAAGTTTTCGAAGGCTACGATATGTCCCACCTGATGGTACAAACAATGGAAGTGTGTCAAACACGGCTGCCGCGAATCTACCAAAGTCCACAGTCGTGGGTAATAAAATAATTACTAGTTATATTCACACTAGTATGCTTCTGCAAAATCTGTTTACGATAAACTAGAAATACTTGCTGCAGTTTGTTTGGTTGACAAAGCAACTTGTTAAAGAGTTGGTGCTATGGAGCTAGCTAGCAATAGCCAAGGGCTTCCCAATGTGTGAATGCTTCCAGGACAGTGCGATGTCCCATGTTTCCACTTCATCTGGCAAGATGTGAATAGAGTGGTGCAGGAATGAGTCCTAAACCCCGGAAAGGAGTTAGCATTTTTTTCACTTCCGGTTCCCTTGTCTCGAAGTCTATGGATTTTTTGAATTGGTTTTTGGTTAGCCTGAAATAAGGTCTGTGGTTAACACAAGCTTAAGAGGTTTTGACGTTTTGTTCTATGACATGAAATACGTCAGTAAATACCCCACTCATGAATTTTGAAGCTTTCACGTGTCTTAAAAAAGGTGGTTGCTAACAAGTGGCTAAATGAAACTACATAGGTTGTCGGGGACATTAAGCGTCATCACGCCGAACACGGTAACTCATCTATTCACTAGTCTGCCGTTACAGCCTCTAGTTGTGTTTATACTCACACTCTTCCAAACTATTCTAACTCAAACTTTCCAACTTGTAGATTTATCAATTTATAGTATTTTTAGTGGTGGTGATGTTTGTTTATAGCCTAACGTTAGTTTTTTACTTCTGGCGATTGCATTTACGCTTCAAAAATCATAAAAGTGGTGTTCATTTGTGCAGAGTATCTTGCTGAACAAAACGTGTAAGTATCATAAACTTTTGTTTGCCACAGAGCTTATTTTCTGCAATAATTCAAAATCCAATGCAAAAATCGCATTGGCTTTTTGTCGAGGGAACCAGGGCGATGCTAACCTCCGGGTTGTCCTACAAAAAATACAATCCCTGCACCACTCTATGGAGCAGCAGCAAGTTCACGCCCATTCTCTGGGGTTTGTCAAAAGGCATTCTGGGGATTTTAGGAAATCTGTAGACAAGGCAAATTATGGGAATTTTGAATAGCAAATTATGGATTTTTATCTGCTTTGGTATTGCCTTTCATATCGTTACATAGTTTTGATGAGTAACATAGCTAGCTCATATGTGCTAATTAGGTAGCATTAATGGAAAACAAACAGAAAAAACACGATTAAATTACTCCAGAGCTTCCCATTGACCTTAAAGATGGATACAGCCTTTCTCCAACCATCATTTTTTGAGATGTTTATTCCTATAGCCTTTCAAAGCAAAGTTGAATAAAATGAACTTCACGTCCATTTTGCACTTTCCAGGCAGAGCTATTGTTCATGAAACAAAATCACATCGGTAGGGAAACAAGGACGCATGAAAATCTGATTAGCTGTTGATGTCCCGTTGAGGACCGTGAAAAGTTTGACCGTGGCCAACTTTTCTCAGCTGACAATCTTGTTGAGTGTTCAGATTTTTGCTATGGCAAAATCTCTGATATCATTAAGCATGAAAAACCCACTGATATCCACTATCCACTACTGACTAGATATTTGGTCAATATGAGAAATTATTAGACGTAGATCACTAAACTATCAGCTTAGGGGGAACATTGTTCCTGAATGCTTTTTTTTTAGGTTTCCAAATACATTCCTACATCTACAAAAAACAACATCAAATTTGAACTCACTTTAGGTATGGAGAGGGCCACACCTTGCCAAACCCAGTTGAGTCTGCATGCTGACCATGCTTATTCAGCATGTTGACCCAGTTGACATGCTGCTCATAATGACACATCGGGCATAGCAGTTTGTAGTTTTAGTTATCCAAACAATTCTTGGAGGAAGAGCTGCTCTTAGCCAGAGAGACTGTGGTTCTTTGGCTTGGCCCATTTAGGTTTAAGTCAATGAGATTATTTCTGCCTCCAAATGCTTATAGAACTAGAATCTGCTTGCAGATAGTGGCGTATTGACATATTGGCAATCTGTGGTAACAGAATATGACATATAAGTAGACACCCACCTGCATCACACTCTGGCTCTCAGTCTGTTGTACTAAGGACTTCAATTTATTCCATGTTTCAACATGACAGACTGAGCCTTCCACTGACCATTAATCATGAAATGCCACATAAACGTATTCATAAGAGTTGATGGTGATTTGCCAACTTCCCCCAATCCAAACCCCCCTCTCGCTTTGACCACCAGCATCCACACACCTACAGGGAAACCACTGCTGTATGTCGAAAACTTCAGCCAGAAGTCACCCCATTTTCCCCAAAACATTTTTCACACTCTTTTGTTTCTGGATTTTCTGCGCACTCTCGTAATGCTTTCATTCAGATTTTTTATTCATACATTTCTGCCAATGTTCATGACCTCCAGTCAGCTATCATCAAATCAATGACATTTTCATCATGTCAGGCTAAAAGGTGGTAAACTATTCTGCAGATAAAACGATGGCTTTAAGTGGGTTTGTCCTTGACGTGCCTGAGGCCAACCCTCAGATGTATAGTGGATGGCCTTGGGAAGCATCATGGTCTTGTAGCTTTGGGAAACGCTGCTGTTAACAAAGCCCATCGGACCGAGCATAATAAAAGGTCTATTTGGCCAAACCAACAGAGCTCTTCCTTCTTGTCCTGCAGCTCTAAGGTAATTCTGTGTGCCATTGTAGCCGAATCAATAGAGACAGTCCTCAGGACGCTCGTCTGAAAGGAGTCAGACATCTGAAAGCACGCAGACACAACAACGACTTAATTCGCTGGCTGGAAAACATTTACCTTTGTTGTGCATTTGAAATAACACTGCTCTGTAATAAGTGTATTTCACAAAATAAAATAGGCTTGAATCAATTGCCGACGGTCACGTTCCATTCACAAAACCTATTCTGCTAATGAGGGAGTTGACATAAACTTCTTAGCCCTGAATTCTGACCTCCAGTCATCATAAGGGAAACAACCACACACATGAACAAACCTGTCAGAAAAGGTGTGTAACTCATTTTAGATTTTGATGATTGTTCCCTCTAAACTGATAGTTTGGTAAACTACATCTAATAATTTATCACAGACCAAATAATAGCACCCTGTCGGTTAGTGGATTTCACTGGGTTTGGAAGTAAATTATATTAGATGCTGGGACTTTGCCATAGTTTAGTGTTTAGTGGAGAAACCTCCCTGAATCACTGGATTTTTTAAAGCTGTTATATTTTAAGTATGGTATACATTGATGGTTTTTATTTTTATACACAATGTTCCACCAAAAAGTTGGCAAAGAGTGTTGATAAAATCCCGCTTTGAAATCAGAGCTACTTATTATGACTGATTATTGATTATTACTTTTCTCACTGAGAGTCCTCCTCTCCCCTCTCGGTCTCTCCGCCATCAACAAGTGTCTCGCGCACTGTCCGAGCCCGCGCCTTTTCAGATGCAAATGCAAATGCACGTGCACATGTTTAAGTTCCCCGCGCTCCTATTGGTCCGCCCCGGCTACAACTGCAGAGGCAAGAACTTTTTTGGTCAACAGGCAGATCAGTTCAGTCTGAGTAACCCGGCCGTCTGACAAGTGGTTTCTGCGACTTTTAACTACTTATTTTTTTTTTTACCAGGACAGAGGAGAGCTGTTGTGTTTGTTTCAAATTGATAACTTTTCTACTTAAGTACTATTTCAGTATCCTCGTCGTAATGTCTGTTTCACTCAGACTTTTAATTTGAAAAGCAGCATCGCGAGCCCGTTGCCGTTGAGTTTGTCCTTAGTGATTAGTTGATTTGGCTCACCCGGTGCTCCCTGTTCAACCTGTAGGGAAACCTAGCCACAAGTCGCCAGGTAGACGGCGACAAAGGCTGTGACTCTGCTTTAGTGGTTCAACTCTTGTGTAATTTACCATAGGCAGATAAAATAAAGTAAAGATGTACAGCATGATGGAACACGAGCTGAAGCCGACCGGCCAGCCTCCGTCTCACCAGACCTCCCAGGGAATGTCCCCGGTCACCGGCAACATGACCGGGACCATGAGCAGCAACGGCAACTCTCACCCGAGCTCCAAAACGGCATGTCCGCCTGGAGGCGACCCCATGGATAAAGTCAAGCGGCCCATGAACGCGTTCATGGTTTGGTCCCGGGGCCAGAGGCGCAAGATGGCCCAAGAAAACCCCAAAATGCACAACTCTGAGATCAGCAAGCGACTGGGCGCAGAGTGGAAACTCCTCACCGACGCAGAGAAGCGGCCCTTCATCGACGAGGCCAAGCGGCTCCGGGCGGTCCACATGAAGGAGTATCCGGACTACAAGTACAAGCCGCGCCGCAAGACCAAACCCCTGCTGAAGAAGGACTCTCAGGTGGGCAAGTATCCACTCTCAGCCGGGAACCTGCTTGCGGCGGCGCAGGGCCAAGGTGGGAGTCCCAGGATGGAGAGTTACGGCTGGGGCCCCACCGGGGGGTACGCCGGCATGCAGGGCGAGGCGCTGGGCTACACGCAGCAGCTCCACCGCTACGACCTGACGGCACTCCAGTACCCCCCTACGATGACGGCGGCACAGACCTACATGAACGGAGCCAACTCGTACAGGTGAGCTGCAGTCCTAGGTAATTGTGAAGGGACGCGCTGTACACACGTAATCCTCTTTAAGCCTAGGTGTGTTCTCAGATACATTCCTGGCAGAGTTTTCAACAATTTAGCAAATGTCATCGAGTTATACAGGTGGTTTGGATAATATCTTCACCTGCATTGAAACACTTTTTTCCCCCGTCCTCACTCGCTTTGGAAACAGACACTAAAGCTATAAAAATCATTGCAGTGAATCCAATAATTCCCCTGTTTAGGTCTATTCACTTAGCGCGGCCCCTTTTCTCTGTGCAAAGCCTCCCCAAATCTCGTCCACCGGAAACTCAAAACTCATACTAATTTGCTTGAATATTGACAAAGTTTCTGATAGCGGCTACTTTCCCTCCACAATGCCTGTTAAAATTGTTTGAAAAGCAAACCACAATTACTCTCACCTACAAGCCTATTCCTGTACACAAGAATCAATCCCCCCCCCCTCCCCAACAAGTCCGGCCTAATTTATTTGTTTCTTGGCTTTTTTTTTAAAATAAATAATTTTTGTAAATACTCATTTAATGTTTAAAATGGCCTGCAAATGAAATGATTCTTCAAATGAAAAGTCAAGCTTAAGTGGGCTATTATGAGAGTGCTGATCCTCAATGAATCACATTGACAATAAACTCTGCCAAGTGAAGATTGATGAATTGAGAGTAAATATTTAGTTCTCAATCTGATGAGCCACCTAGTTTGTGGCTAAACTGGATTTGCTTGTTTGTCAGAAATTAAGATGGATGCCTAACTCTAAATTCTCACCTAGCACTCCTAACATAGCTACAGATACGATTTTCTGTCTCTTTGCTGATCGATCTTTTTTTAGTACTGTCAATATTAAATTCCTGAGGAATATGGTCAAAAGTGACTTGGATGGGCCTATACTATATAACAGACATACAAGGAATAGCCTATGTTCTAAAATAGCCTTGGTGAGAATAGGCTTCATGTAAATGGACTCATGTGTATATATGTATGACCTAAAGTAGATTGGGTAAGAGCACACTTTAAAATGAGGCTTTTAAACATTTAGATATTTTAAGAAGCGTTGGCAGGAATGAAATCCTAGTTAGGAACAACAGGCTTTGCTTGTTATGGGTGTTGCACTCTGCTCTGGTCCTGGATCCCACCTGGCATGTTGATCAGGATGACTTCACTTGCTTTCTGTGTGGTCCTCTACCCACAAACTATCGCAAACAGGGGTAGCCACCCCGCAGTACGTGGTCTCCCCACCGTCCCCTCAGTATGTCCCAGTGAAAACATTGCGGTGAAGTATCTCTTGACACAATTATAATATTTTGACCACTTTCGATAAGTCTGACCTTTTTTACATTTTAGCACTAAGTCTGTGTTTATTCAGATTTCAAAAGCCTGTCCTGTTGGTGGCCTATCGTGTTTGGGCCTGTCCTGTCTCACTGAGCCATTGGGCAGATGGGGTCTGAGAGCATGCTTCTGAACAAGCGATTTCATAATGGGAAGGTTATAAAAATAATGATGTCCTGCAGGGACTCTTCAATTTTTCAGCCTGGGACCCAAATGAGAAAAGTTGCCACCCTCCCGGGACCCAGACTCATTAAAATATTCTGTTACCACCTTAAACCTGCTGATATGCCAATATAACCATGGTGTAGCAGTGATCATGGGCGAGTCTTCCCAAAAAACCTCTTGGCATCAACATTACTATAGTTGCATTTGATGCGCTTGAGAAGCCCAGTGGAACCCCCCCCTCCACCCCCTTGTCTTTTTCTGTCCAAACACGCCAAAACCATGTTATTCCTGCTTAGACAATGAAAAGCAGAGGTGTCTAAATGGTGGTGGGGGGGGGTGGAACAGAGTTTGCAGGTGGCAGTGTAAACCAGGCCAGTGCTGATCTGTAGATCAGTCAAATATGCAGCGATCAGTCTCTGTGATCCCTGCTTTCTGTCTCAACACGCAGGTGTACTGCGCTCATTATGAATAATCTGCTTTCTGGTTTGAAGACTGTAGTACGTCTTGACTCACTGACATATTGACTCATTGCCCAATGTTAAAGTGGAGAGGGCGGGTTCGTTGAGGAAGGCACGGCCATGCAGAATTGGCTTCTTCCCATTTCTAAACAAGCCTCAACTTCCTAACATCGAAAACAAACGAGTAGGGCTATAGCTGCTTGGATTAGCTTAAACCTACCACTGTAATGCTCACACTGATTTTGGTGTGACAAGACAAGGTTTTACTTGAAAAATGTGTATTCTGTAATAAGGACATATTTAACCGTGGACTATTTTGAAGATGAAAAATCATGGTCCTGTTGTAGTATAAACAAGTCACTTATGGTGCATTCAGTTACCCTTTACAGAAGATCAAGCCAATGGCCCATAATCAAATCTGATGCCTTAATCCCTCAACCAATACAGAGCCGAAGTACGAGTCACATTGACAATGTTATGTCCACGTCTGAAGCGTAGAAATGCCTCTAAGGATTGAAGAGTTCGAACAGAATTTGATCTTTTGATTCATTCGTAGTGAGACATTGCAGGATCCTGTAATGCTCACATTACATTTCACGATACAGCCTAGAGGTTTCCCTACAAGTTGCCTGAGACTGGTCTGTCCTGTACTGTTAACTTAGCCCAACTGTCACACACACTCTTGCCAGCTACCCTTAGATAAATTGAATAATAGTGACTCTTAAAGTGAGTTGTGGAAGTGTGTCACTGTGGAAGTAAATATCAATTTAGCAAATCAGAGGATTCTTTGGGTCATTTAACTGGTGACTCAGAATATAATGTGTTTTTGTTTTTTTAATACTGCTGATTTGGAGCTAACCCTTCTTTATAATGCCGAGAAGGTGTTGTAAAGAACAGCAGTGGTTTTCATTCACCATGACCCAACAGTCTGCAGGTTTTCCTACCAACCAATCACTACAGCAGGTGATTTCACTGATTAACACACCTTCAACCCAAGAGGAGGAACTAATCAGTGAAATCAGCCAATGTCAGTGGTTGGGAACCACTGCTATTCTTTTAAAGGAAAACTCCCCCCTAAAACACTGATTCCTTTAAGGGTGTACAGCAAAAACTTCGTAGAGAAATGTCCATTTCTTACAGTTGGACTCTGATGTCTCCACTTGCCTTACCATCCTCTTCTCCCACCTCCACAGCCCCATGTCGTACAGCAGCAGCCCCCAGCAGCCGAGCCCCGTCACCATGTCCATGGTGAAACCAGAGCCCGTGTCCCACTCTCCTCCGACGGGGACGCCCAGCCACCACAGAGGGCCTCTGCAGGGTGACCTCAGGGACATGATCAGCATGTACATCCCAGGACCCGGGGGGGATGCCGGCGACCCCACGGCTGCACAGAGGGGCTACAGCACCGTCCAGCAGCACTACCTCAGTGGGACCGTCCCACTAACGCACATCTAGAAGGCTGGCCGCAGATTGGGAATGATGGGATTAAAGACTGGATGGTGTGGGAGGACCAGTAGCTCACGATGCACAACTGGCTGGGCTAGGGATGGGAGTCTGGTCTGTGTGACTCTAGACTGACAGTAGTGTGGGGACATAAAGACGGCTGGATGCACACACTCATACAGTCTCATACATTACACATAGACACCCGTAATCTCTATTCTGTTGACAAACACACAAGGCGTGACTTCGTAGATAAAGAGGCTATTTTTCTACCTCTTCATTTTGTTTAGGACTTTGCATACATCTGCCCCCCCTCCGCCCTCTACCCCTCTCAACGTCTCCAGTGGACTTCTCTCCATGAAGGCCGGCTGTAAATGGACATTTTGTCTGTTTTATTGTGTATGTATTATGAATTTAGCCTTTTTAGTTTGTTTGTCCCATAACAATTTCCAGTCACAGATACCTCATGTAACCAATGGTGACACTGGGGCTCCTGAATGCTGACTGTTTCACTGTAGACCATTATAATTCGTCCCCGGTTTCCCACATCGTCTGGCGTGGCCACGGCAGTGCTGCTGGCATCCACGGCGCCGGGTGGCTGCAGACCCATCGCCGGGTTTTCAGTCTTCCATTGCTTCGCCCTCGAGCCAGTCACCGCCACCCAAAGCCCCGGCACTTCCGAGAGGCACCTAGCGCCACCAGCAAAACACCGGGAACCAGGTCGACCAATCAGAATATCCAGGCCAGTGACATGCAAATCACATGACCTGCAAGTGCTCTGGTTATTGGTTATTTGGTGGTTGTTCTGAACTCTTTAGGAGCTGGAAAGCAGCTGGTTGCCGGTGGGTGGAATGAGGTGAGAGGATGAGTGGGAGGGAAATGCACAACTTGAATGACGAGAGAGATTTTTTTTGAATGAACTCTTTGTGCCTTGGGCTTGGTTGAGTAAGTGCTCTTTTACTTGTTTTTTTCATCGATCTCAATCCTGTTGGATGACATGGTAAATGTCCCTTGGACAATCGTCACTGCATCCAATAGAAACAGAAGTGGTACAAACTATTCTACGATCATATTTAGAATGCAGAACCAACACGGTTGCTTCTCTGCGATAGTTTAAAAAAGAATACTGAACCATAAATCTATTCTACGCCACACTGAAAACGACCAGATCAACAGATTTAAATTCTCTCCAGTTGCTAAGGTATGTGTCAGTTGAAGTAATATTTTTCTTGCCAGTCTGAGTTTCAATGTCTGGTGTATTTAGTTTTAGATTGGACTGCTGTTTGTTTGACTTATTATTTTTTTTTGTAAATGTTCTTTTAGTTGAGTTGCATTGTTCTGGCAGTGCCCCAATTTGCTCTTTTTATTCATTTTCCACTTGCTCTTGGCAGGTATGTTACCTTCTTAGGATTGATCATTAACTGAATGAAATTTGATGTGAAATGCTGCATTTCCATTCAATGGTTTTACTTCAAACAGAAAATAAAAACTTCAGAGTTTGTTCTCTTTTCAAAGTACACTTGAATGATTTAATCACAAACTTGGGGAAACTACAATGTATGAGTTGGTTTTTTTTAAGGACCTATTCATTGTGTTTGTTCAACTAAGCCATTTCACTTTACCACCAGTGGAAAAAAATGTATCAAATTTCATTAAATCGACAAGAAACCTTCTCCAACTTTGATTTTCTTTCAAGCACAGTATGTTTCTTCTGATGATGGCTGTGTGAAAATGCTGTGGGCCTTTGCCCTCTTTTTCTCTTTTGACTATTTCCAACCTGCTGTCTGAATAGTCACCAGTGCTGCTATAGACTTATGGGAACTTTATTTGTATATTTTCAATCTGCAAAAACTGGGTGAATATTTAGCATGTGGTAGATAGGTAGACTTAGTTTTGAGCGGTCCATCACTAATGAGAATGTTGTTGCGGTGGAAAAGGGGAACTTGTAGTCACCTGATTTATTACTTTGAAAAGGGGAGGTCTTTAACCTTTAAGTTATATTAAAGCAATGCAGGAATGTTTACATCGCAATCCAGAGTGTTTGAAAATAACTTTTTATACTGACTTGTATTTTAATTTTTTAGTATATTAATACTTCTGCTTGTAAATAGTGTAAGTATAAAGTTCTGCAGCATTGATGTACATAATGTATAAATTTCTTTTAGGCCCTTGTACTAAGGGTCTTAATTCTTTTTGATTTAAAAAAAAAACCCAAAAAAAACAACTCATTTTGTTATTGTATGGATGACAAACAATATTAATAAAGTACAAAAACCTCATATTTCAATGTTGTCTGGGTATTTTCAGCTCCAAAGGCATTTATGATGGAGAGCCTATAGAGGAAAAGACGATCCCTTTTTTTTCTTGTGTGGGGGGCACTTCAGTTCCTATGACAGAAGATCAATGAGAATCTTTACATAATGGACAGATTACACATGTGTAGTGGAGAAGCTTATTCAACCAAAGAACCTGGCTTTGAATTCCACAGTCTGGTTTTCAGGCTATATTTACTGCGATTAGGATATACACTTTGGTGTTCTTGCAAGTTTATTATCAAATCAGACACAAAGTTGATATTTAGAATAGTGAAAAGCTATGGGCAGCTTCACCAGTGGTGCTACACTTCAAGCGAACTTGATTTATGTTCAATCTGCAAAGAAGAAGAAGCTGGAAGAATATTTAGCATGTGGACAGTTGGACAGTTGCCTCAGTTTTGAGCAATCTATCACTGATGAGAACCTGGCTTGTATTGGGAAAATGGGAATTTCTAGTTAGCTGATTTATTACTTTTTCATTTCAGAATTACGGTCAGTTTCATTGGCCCAGGAAGTTTTAAGATGCAAGGAACTGGACCTGGTATGTCAGGTCACATTAAACATAACACACACACAAAAAAATGGTCTTATTAGAAGTAATATATAAAAAAGTATATGTATAAGTAAGTTTAAAATATTACTACTACTGTTACTACAGGTAGCAACTATTACTGCTATTATTATTATTATTATTATTATTATTATTAATAAGAAGTTATCTCTTTCTCTAAATGAGCCTTTGCTTTCTCTGAAAACCGCAGGGCCAGTCAAACTAGAATTAACCACCTAATAATGTCCTGCCCATTTTTCGGATGACTTCAGTGGTTTGTGTGATCCTTATATGTATCGCCAGAAGAGTTTTTTAGCGTTTTTTTTTGCTCAGCTGTTGCTGCAACCATGACCTCACCCGTCCGACATCATTATAGAAAATAACAGGCGTGGCATAGGGGGCAATCAAAACCCAAGCCGTTCACTTTCACAGCATCTCTACGGGTGGAGCCGTTATGCCTGAGGGCGCTCAGAATAAAACTCTGGAGGCGGACAAAACTAAACTTTTGCCGGGGAACATGGGTGTCCAGCCGGGATGGGAGGAGGTGATGGGTTGGGGATGGGGATGTGTATGTGTGTGTGTGTGTGGGGGGGGGCAGGCTATAGTGCCTAGAATGATTTAAAGGTCGATCACTTACTTTCTTCTCTTTACCCTCTTTTTAAATTCACTTTCCCCACCCCGCCCCCCCCCCCCCCCCTTCTCCGGAGAGAAAGCGGGTGGCTGGCCCGTTCGTAATTGGCCGTTTCGGAGGCGCATTGTCCACGGCTTTTCAGGCCGCAGGTGCAGATAGTAAAGCCGGAGTCCTCCGCTCCTCCCCCGGGCCGCTTTGTTCCCTCTCCCCGCTTCCCCCACCCCCGCTCCCCCGCCGGGCAGAAAATTAGCGCTGCTTTCTGGGGCTTCGTCCTCAGGCTTAACCCTTTCACCGACCGCCGCCTTTCTCATGGAAATGGGAGAGAGCCCTGCACCGGCTAATCGGCCGGTAAGGGGAGGGGATGGAAAGGAAAGGAGGAGGGGGGAAAGATGGGGGCACTAGGATGAAGAGGAGGAGGAGGAGGATGAGAGGGATTGTGTGTGTGTGTGTGTGTGTGTGTGTGTGTTTGTGGGAGGGGCGGGTACCGTAGTTTCTCTAACTTCTCAAACATATTTATGTCCCACAACCCACATTACAACCTCATTTGATCACATTTCGTCCCATATGAAAGATTTTAGTTGATTTACTGTCTACATTGTAGCCAATTAAGTTATAGTGAAATGAAATGCGCCCTTGTGTTGTTGGGGTGACCACCTGGAACCCCTTCAAGGACCCCCGTAACTCTTTCAAGGACCCCTGTGACTCCCTCAAAGACCCCTAGAGGTCCCCTGGACGCTATTTCGAGAACCACTCTTAGAGAATATACCTGAGAACTGATAGTTTGGTGACCTACATCGACCAAATGATATCTCATCAGTCCCTAAAAAAACATTTTCTGGTATTATATGTTCTTGACTGATTGAATTCACCAGTGAACCAAAAGAAAGTACTTGCCCCGTAACCAGCGGAAGTGCATATAGTGGGGGTTGTATTTGCTGAGGTCGATGGGTGGGTGGTGGGAGTAGAGAGAGGGGTGTTGTGTGTGTGTGTATGTGTTTGTGTGGGTGGGTTGGTGGGTGGGGCGGGGGGCTGGGGGATTTTCTGGTCCAATACATCCCATCTCTTAGCAACGAGCAGCGAGGCTTCAACAAGTGGTTGCCATGGATCTGCTGAGGGTGACTTTAAAGTCTCTGTGGTCAGCCCCAGCTAAACACAGAGGGCCTGTGAGTGTGTGTGTGTGTGTGTGTGTGTGTGTGTGTGTGTGTGTGAATCAGGTGGCGGTCACCAACAGGGTTTTTATGTGCGAGCTGGCATTTACTTTGCTGACACACAATTTCCTCATAAACTCCCATGTTTTTGCAGCAACGCACATTCGGATTCGGATGCTGGGTTCCTCGCCCCGCGGCGGGGTTCACTTACGCCCGCTGTCTAATTTGCCGGCCGCCGCCGTTGTCTCTTTTCTCAATGAACACTCTGAGCAAGTAAGTAAGTAAGAGATTAGGGATTATATCAACACCAAAAAGAAAAGACAGGAATGAGTTCGTCAACATTGCTCCAGGAAACCACCACTTCAAAAGCAGTCATGTCAAACGCTGCTTGGGTATTTATGTACCTGCTGCATTCCTCTGGGAGCCTAGACACCACTCCTATCCTGCACGCAAACACCCTACCACACACACACACACACACACACACACACGATACAAGCAGTAGTGGGAGTTTGCAGATCAGAATATGCTTTTGTAGAAATTTCTTAGAAATACTTAAAAAACTCAAGGCCTCTTTCCCAGTTTACACACACCAAGCCCCCAGTAAGTTAGTTAACTTCTGATGCCAGTGTGTACAGCATTCTGGTAACAAAGTTGTGCTACCCTTTCAGTAGCTGAAAAATGTATTTATGCGGGTATTTACTACAGTTACAGCTCCTATAATTTGGTGAAAAATGCTTGTCCTGCAACTTCCCATGGGAAATGTAGTCCTGATAGTACAAAATTACACAGCTGCTGAGTTGGTAGTGTTAGCTAACGAAAGCCTAATTATAAAAGGCAACAATAATTGATCATTTACACGGTCGCTGTTGACCGCTTAGTAATGAAACCTCAAGGTAGAAGACGGATGAATGCCTGGCCGAGTAGCCATTGGGTTACGACACAGTTAGTGTTAGTTATCGGGAGCTAGCTGATGTTAGCCAGCTAGTGAGCTAGCAAGCTAAACACTGGCTTTATCCACAATAACCACGTTAGTTTGCCACAATGAAAGCTAATGACAGACTTGCTAACACGTGGCTTTTGGAAATGGTACAAAGATTGATTCATTTATTTGTATCAAGCCATTATCAGTTGTACTCTCAACCATTTCTTGTAATTGTATGTCAATAAACAGTGAATGAAGGGAGAAATGGCATTGTGCCTAATGGGCTCCATTAAAATGTTAATGTTATTAAAATAAAAAATAAAAAAATGTATAACTCTGATGAATCCACCTGTACAGGTAAAGAGGAAAAGAGAATATTACAGCCTGTCATGAAACAGATGCCGCAATTTAAATAATGTACTCAGACTGCAAAGCTAAGATCAATATTATATCAATATAAATCAATATAGTTTATTTTCTTAAGAATACACTTAAACCGTGGCTTTAGAAATTGCACACAGGAATTAGCCATAGCTTTGCTTATAAGCTTAAAATGTCAGACTGCCAATAGATGGATAAGTGATAATTTAGCCATCTCAGATTAGACCTGAGAACACCGACCTCGAGACTTGAAACTGTCAAATCTGAAGTTGCTATGATTGAACTGGACTCATTGCATGTAGCTTTAATTTTAGTTTTAAGTTTAATTTGAACAAAAACCAGGAATGAAGGCTAAGTAGCTGGCCAGCTAAATTAGCACACAGGCAATGGAGGCATGTCAGTGTTATCTTTCCAGCACACATTGAGGTTACAAATGAACACTATCCGGATTGGCTTTCATGTAACAGCTTCTGATTGGCTGAGTGGGTCCCCTATCCAGACATCCAGACATCACTCACTTCACTCACCCCTGAACTAAACCTAATCCTACTAATGTTGGTTTTTGAAGGTACCGATGCCGATACTCACTATCTTTAACCCCCCCCGCAAAAGTATTCAGTGTTAATAATACTAGTAATACTACTACTATTAATAATAATCCTAATAATAATAATACTATCAAAACTACCACTACCACTGCTACTACTACTACTGCTAATAATAACTTTATTTATATAGACCTTTCCAAACAAAAGTGCTGTACAATAGTAAGATGCATGAACACAACACAAACAGTACAAAAAGTATTTAAAAAAAAAAAAATCAGAAAAAAAGTGAGTTTTCAGGTGAGATTTAAATGTGCACAGTATTTGCCAAGTTTTTCTCAGATGAAAACTTGGAACCACAAGAAAAGTACCACCAGAGTACAGTACGTGGCTTCTTATGAGGTTAAAAGCTCTGTTATATAACTCTATATTTGATTATGATTCTTTATTTGGCAGCCAGTGAAGGGAGGCCATTACTGAGGTGATGTGTGACCTGCGACTTGTTTCAGCCTTGCTGCAGCATTCTGCACCGGTTGGAGCCGGGCCACTGTGAGTACTGAGGGGGGTTAAATCTTAGATCTGATACTGTTGATTTTTGTCAACAAAAAAAGATTCAAACATTTTGTCATTGTAATTGTGTGTAAAGTCCTCATAGGCGTAGAAATACAAGACCAGACACAGACACACAAAAATACACATGGCCCCTCCTTCCTCCACAGGTGGTTGGGTGAGCTGCAATGTTGTTTGCTGGCAGCCAGGTGAGCCGAGTGGGCGGCTGCTGTTTTGGCAGCATGCCACCAGGGTTGGACTTAACGTCACCCCGAACACCGGATCCACCGCATTTTTGACTCACTGTCACGCCGTGGAGCTGAAGCAGCAATGGCACGCAATACCTGGGTGGGAAAGGAAAGGGAGAATACAGGACACACGATGATGCATGGACGTAAGGATGCATAAAACACACACACAAACATAAGCTAACAGAGCGAGCTGGGTTGCAAGGTGATAAGTATCATTGTTTTGTCTGACAACAGTAGAGCTCACAGTGGTAAACTCTGAATGCTGGTAATTACAAGTGGAAGGATATGAGCATAGAAATATATCCCACACCAAAAATAAAAGCACAAAACTGAAATTGCACTAAAGTAGAGGTAAAATTACTGGTGTGAAAACCAACTTAAAGCTGCACTAGTCGAGATTTTAACGTCAAAATCCACCTGTCCTATGAACCTAAATTGGGAAGTGTGGCTACCACAGAAGATTCACCCTATTGGCCCAAATTAAATCCTGGTGTCGGTATGGTCACCGGTGGGAAATCTTCTCCACACAGGAAGTGACCAATCCGAACAGAAGAGTAAAATCCAAAAGTGTCTCCTAAACTGCAGAGAAAGCTGGACTCACCAACGTTAGTTTTGTTCCTCTCTCGCCCCTTTGGTATAAAGCATCCCAGACCAGCCTGGGCTGTGGGAGTTTACTGACATCACCTTGCAGGGTTTCTGGGTAGTGAAGTTCAAGCAGTTTCCTAGTACAAAAGCTAATTTAAAATATTTTCAGAGTAAAAGGTGTGTTGTTGATATGTTAGTGGTGGTTTCTATGCAGACCATCCCTTTTTTCTTCATTCACTGCTCATGCTAACTACCCAGTTCCTGTCTTCAGAGGATTTTTTCCCCCAGGAAAGACCTACCTGTGTTTACAACAGCAAATGGAAAAGCTTTCATGAACTGGCTAGAGGTTGGTGATCAGATGGAGAGGAACAAAGCAGATTTTTATTTTATTTTATGATTTTAAAGCATTTTAATGATGTTGATATTTTTATGGTATTTTTAAGCTTTTTAAAAAATGTAATAAAAGCGCACATTCAAATTTACAGCTGTGACTATAATTCCCATTAAAATACATGTCTTTTAGGAGAGAAGAAATTACATTTTATTGTACTGTACGTCAGCAAGAAACAAAAATGATGTAAAATCAAACCATAAAATCAAACTATTTCCAGGGTCAACTTAAAAAAATAATAATTACAATAACGAATAAAAAGTCCCACTTAGAAATGAGAAGAATGAAAGAAAATGTGCACTGTTCGTCAGACCAATGTATACAGGTGTTCATAAAGGTACACACTGAGCAGATAACTGTGTGATAAAAGTGTGCAGGCTCCCTTTCATTCATTATATTTCGGATTCTGTTCAGCACCTGTTGTTGAGGAATGAGATGTGCATGTTTTTGTCTTTTTCTATCCACTTAGAAATCAGTGAATGAATTTGCTGAAAAAACGAAAGAAAAAACAAAACAATTGTGCGCTGAAGGGGGGGGCACCCTCATCTCTCAACTGTAGCTGTCACACCGGCCACCCTCCACTGCCATCCCACATCTGCGCTGAAGACACACGCATACACACACACCAGTATACTGTGTATGAGAGCCAAAGGTTTGTGCATACTTGTGTGTACGCACATTGCACATACATGTTCAGATGATCGAGTTTAAGCAGACACAGTATAATTATGGCCAATGGGATGTGTGTGTATGTGTGTGTGCATACAACTGCGATCCATGTTCATCTGCCCAAGCCACAAAAGGCCTCAGTACTGTTCTGTACTGGTTGAAGTCGGTTTCCACACAGGAGGTAGTAGAACACACACACACACACACACACACACACACACACACACCCGTACATGCCCATATATTAATTTCTCTTTCCAGTAGAGTGCTCTGATGTGGGCTAGTCTGTCAGCAAGGCTTCCGTCCAACGAGCCGGTGCAGCGGTAACGTGACTCTACCTATGAAACATATCAAAAGTGTGTGCCGGCTGTTGGGGACTCAATATCTCTAGATTTGACCATTTCCATGCCAAAAAAAACCCCCATTGAAACCTTCCAAACTTCAAAAACTGCACTAGTGTTTTATTTTGTTGGGCATGAAAACGGTCAGATTTCAAGAGATCAAGTGATTGAATATTGGCACAAATATCAGACATTGTCAGCTTCAATCTAAGCATATCAGTAAGCAAAAATAATAATAATAACCTCGTCTTTTGTAGGCAACCATGAAAAATATAGTGTAACCAATCACCTTCCATGAATCCGATGGATCGCCTGGATGGCCGGCCGGGCTGTCAGCACGTAAAGGGCTAATACCACTAATAGAGGGAAGTGTTTGCTAAGCCATGAGAGACTGACTGACAGGTAGCTCTAATGAGGTGAGGAGAGAGTGGGGTGGGGCGTGGTGGGGTGAGAGAGGTGGCGAGCCTAACTGCTGTCTGTATTTGTATGCTGTGTTTGTGTGCCTAAGGAGGGAACCGTGTGACTACAGGTGTGTGTTGCCTTCACGGGCGTCCACGGAAACATCCTGCTGTATTAAAAGTTAGACCAATATGTTGCATCAATATTGGCATTTTAATAAAAATCAAATATGGGCCATAACCTAAATTGATTAGATTACATTTTACATCGGATTCCAGAGGTTCCAGAGGTTTTTTTCCATCCTGACAAGAATCTAAGAATCTAACACTTAATACCCGGAATTGCCGCTGGATGGGATGTCGAGGGAAATGCGCTGAATTGCTTTACGGCACAAAACGGGGAAGAGGGCGCAAAATAGAGTTAAAGCTTTCAGAGTTTCTGGCAACGGCAGATGGTGGAAGGAGCGAGAGGCCCAATGGAAAAATCACTTCCAACATGTGGGTGATGCCAGGGAGGGGACAGGAAAGAGCAAGGTTTATGGGAAATGTAGTCTTAATTTGGAGAAATGCTAGCACCACGCTAGCGATTGTCTCCATGGTCTCACTGAGAAATGATACACCTTTAATAATATTGAATATCGGTAGAAAATATCGACTATATTCTGCAGCTTCAATCCTAAAAATATTATTATCAGTATAGGCCTTCAAAAACCCGTATCAGTCGAACCCTCGTCTGCAGGAGTGTGTTATTTTCACAGGAATCCGCAGAAACACCCTGCAACATAACAAACAGCGCTGCAAACACGCTACATTTCCAGATCCGTGATAAACGGGACAGGAGAGGAAAATATGTTTACCACACTTGAATGTGAACCTCGGTGACGAGGCCTTACCAGCAGATGAAAAGGAATGCCGGCAGCCTTCATCCTCTTATCTAGAGGGCAGGTATTCATGGCCCCCACCCCCACCACCCAACAGAGGGATTTGCGTGTTCAGCGTGGGTTCTGCAGACAGGCTGAGGAGAAAGGAAATGCAGCTTGTTGATCGGCCTGATAAAAACAGCCCACACATACAGCAGATTAAAGGCGCGATTTAACGGCACGATCTGTACTAAACCCCACAAAGCACAAACAGAAGGAACTCTGGGAAACTGAGAAAACATGGGCATGCGTGGCTACTTCAAAAGTCTGAAAATGAATTGGCTAAATTGGCTAAAAGTCTTCAGTGCAGTTATTAGAGGACTTTTTTTTCACTGTGTAATGACATGTTTCTTTGTGCTGCATGTGCACTCTGACACATTACATATGCCATACTGACCATGGACCTGTTCTGCTGAACTGAACTAGATACACAGATCTATATGACCCACACACCTAGTGGGAGGAGCCTCTTCGAATTGCCCGGCTCAAGGTTTCTTCAGGTGCCAGCCAGGTTAGGGTACCTTTGGTAGATTATGCGGGCTTGCTATGTCCTCCTCTCTGTTAAGTCCTTTCAGTCCTCTTCAGAACAAAAGCACATGAAAACAGTAACAGTAACTGCCATAATTTGATTGACAATTGATACATACATTTGATTGTCTATCAGCCTGACCTAGCCTGTAAAGTCATTTGAGGCTTGTTTGTGATAAAGGGCAATGTGCATCCTATTTGCTGTACTAAACACAGTTGGACTTCATTCATTTCCTGGTGTCCTTTTTCTTATTCTGTCCATTTATAGTTTCACAAACTTTCATTAGCTATATGCAATCAGAATGGGGCTGGGTTTTTTCTTACGAGCTTGGTTCCTTTATTTTGGGTTTTAAATTGGTCTTGAATTTTAATCCAGGTAGCGTCAAAAAGGTTTTAAAGTGTCTTAAATTTGGATTTCTGAAATTTGCAGATACCTTGAAAAAACGACAAACCTTTATCTCTTTATTTTTGTTGATATGGAATTCAAACCCTAGTCATAACCTTTGACCTGTAAAACTGTATAAGTGTCATGGGTTGTTTGTCATAAAAATATAGCTTTTGTCTGTATTAGCCTGTGCAGGGTTTCTCCAAAGTGGGCAACTACTTGCAAGCAGACATATCCATTAGCTTCAATGAAAAACAGCTAACGATGCTAACAATCCATTTAAGGAGAACAATACAAGAAGTAGTTTCCCGCAATGTTAAGTGTTTGGTTAAAAAAGTCAACCTAAAATGCAAAAGATCAAGGCGTCCCTTTAAGGTTGACCTCGCATCTTTATAATGTTAACCACTGAACAAAGATGAACACAGTTCAAAGATACTATGGGAACCAGGAACTTTCACAAACCTCCAAACACTCTGATTGACTATCTAATATAACTAATCAATATTTCCCATACAGACTTAATTAATGGCAGCTTTCTAAGTAGTCATTTTCCAATTTTCCATTTAAATTGAATCATTTTCATGAGAAAAAAATTCCAAAAACTATTCAGTGTGGCCCCTGGGAACTTTATTCCTGTCTGCCTGGAAAAGCCTCTGAAACAGCATTTAGACCACAAGACATTAAAACTCTCCATTGAAACCCAGAATAATAATAGTAGTAACCCTATACTAAATCCAATACTAGTTCAATGTTTGAAGTTTGAATGAATTCATGTAAAGTATAGTGAGCTGCTACTAGTAACCTGCCTCTGAATTCTCAGTGACTCTGACATTGTTTTTTAGGAGTTTAGACATAGTTAAAACAAATAATTCCAAGTGTTTATCTGATACCGATACTTTTAGCTGATATTTTGTACTAATATTCAATCTCTTTAAATTTGACCAGTTTCCCCCAGAATTTTATTCTTGTTGGGTTGGCAAAGCCTCTGAAACAGTATTTAGACCATGACACACCAAAGCCCTCCACCAAAACCCAGGATACAAATAACAAATAACAATAAATAACACCTCCTTATGTGGAAACTGCTCAAACCGTCTCATTGGAATCAGCTCAGGTTAAGGACAAACATTTATGACGTGGTTTGATCGATCAATACTACGAGACTGGACCGGTGTCGGCCCTATAAATCATTCTAACCCTACTGAGAACCATGGGGAATCCCTGCCAGTGGTGTTATTTTGCTGTGTATTGCATCTTTTTAAAATAAAAAATAAAAAAATAAATAAAAAAATAAAAAAAAACCCGCCTGAGCAGTGGGCCTCATCTCAGGTTGAGGAGGAAGGACCTCCCAAGATGAAAAGTGGCAGGTGACCTGGCCTAACAATCTCTACCAATCTCTACCATCTCTCCTGCACAATCAGATATCAGCCTGCTTGCTGCTCCTCGCCGCCACCCCCCCCCCCACACACATAAATAAGGAGTTCCCCTTTCTTTTCTTTTTGATGAAATTGTATTGCTCTGTGCTTCCCATTCCCCCGGTTTCTCTGGCAAACGGCCACGAAGACGGTCGGGAATGTTGACGATGTTGTGTATTTAATACAGCTTAAAAACAAACGCAAGGTATCTCTCTTCTGTACAGAGGGCTTTCAGGTGCCCCCATTATTAATTACAGTTTACAGCCAAAGTTCTCAAATGTACCTCCATGATTGAACCAGACTTGGTGGATAGCAGATTGGTGATGCAACTGTAACTGTAAAGAATTTATGTCATTAATGAAATTAATGTCAGTTTAAAAAGCTTGCCATTATAAGGCAGCAACCACCAATGGAAAAAAAATAAAAATAAAACTTTCTGAAAAGCACAAATTCCTGCTTGTTTTCATTAAAAGGCGTCATACAACTACCATCAGTTTGATACTACTTACTATGTTGTATACTATGAATTTATAAATTTCAACTTTAAAACAGTGGTAAACTGAGTTGAGGCAGGTTTACTGTGCACTACATTCCCCTTCACAACGTCTCAAAGGCAAATTAGTTTGTCATTAAATTTTGCAAGCAAAATTGTAGGGTTTTAGCAAATTATTTTTTACTCTGGAAAATAGAGAGAGCCTTTCAACCTGGGTTTTTCTTTTTCTTTGTTGGAGTAAAGTACAAATTTCTAGCTGCAGTGGCTCATTTTGGTTGCTGTGAGCATCGGTGGGACTCGAGGGGAAGGGGAAGGTGGTGGTGGTGGTTGGGGGGGTTTGGTCGAGTACCTACTGTCACCAATGGAAAGAAGGTGGGAGAGAGAGAGAGAGGAAGAGAAGGGGGGAAGGGGATGGATCTATTCAGGAAAAGAGGGAGGAAGGAATGAAAAGAGACAAAGAACAGGGGCTGTTTGATGGACAGACATTGTGAAAAATAACGTTATGTAAAAAGGGCATGAGAAAATAAGGAAAAACAGATGACAGGTCCGAGAGAGAAATAAAAACAACACCGGTTTTACTGCGGGGGAAACGGTGACGGGAAACAAAACGAACGAGCAACTCGACATTTCTTTACATTAACTTTCTTAACAGAGAATTATTTTTTATTTTTTTGTGCGTCTGGTAACTTTGGAAGCACTTTGATAAGTGTATAAAACCATATGGGCTTTGGGAAACGCCACAGGTTTTTTCTTTTTCTTTTTGAAGGTGAAGTTGGTGAAAGTTTGTCTCCATCTAGATGGCTTCAGTATGAATAACACTCAGGGATGTAGCGGAGGGTAAACCCACCTCAACTCACTTTACCCCACCTTTTTATTTGCAGAATAGTTTACCCAGCTCTTTTATATTAATAATAATAATAATAATAATAATAATAATCTTTATGATGTAAATCCATAGTATGCATCATAGTAAGTAGTATCAAACTTACCCTTTTTACTTTACACCGATCACACTTCAATAATGATTAAAAAAAAAAAAAAAAAAAAAACATTCCTACTGCTTGTTTCCATGTGCTGGCAAAATTTAATTGCAATCCAATTTTTTAAATTGGAAAAAAAAAACAATTAACCAACATCCTCACATGTTAATTCTGGCTCAATGCAAAATACACAGTGAAACTGCAAATCAGGGAAAACCTTTCCAAACCATTTCCTGATAGATTGGATAAAAGACAGATTTCATCAGAAGGTTTACTTTTCTCCGTTTTGAATGTAGGAAAATAGCGCTGCATGAACCATGGGGCTCTCATGGAATACTGCAAACTGCATCTAAACAAGATCAAGTGCTCTTAATAGAAAAACTGCTTCCACTTTAATATCTCAGGAATGAAGTGGGAACAATTTCTTCATGTTTCATCTTATGAAGTCATTATTACAGTGTTTGGGATCACTTAAAGAAAATTCCAGCATTTAACAAAAAAAAGCCAACTGCATTTTGGGAAATCCTTTGGCTCAGTAATATTACATACAAAGGATGTTTCGAGAAGCAGTGAATGGTTTTGTGTTTTCCCCTGCTTAAAACATACTGAGAAAAAAAAAAAAAACACTGGAAAACTCACATTTGCTTGATTCCTGAAGCCAAAACACTTCCTGGTAATCTAGGACAGTTTTGATGCTCGTGTTGTTGGTGGGTTTCACCGTGTGTCCAGACTTTTTCGGACACCTCGTACAATGGGAATCGTTCCAGACGATTGATCTCCAAAAAGGTGACTCGGGTAACTGAATCCATGCATTGCCTCTGTGTGGTCCTCTATCATCAGACATCAATCATCCTTACCGCAATAGCATTTTAACATTAATGAATAATAATGGTAAATATACTGATGTCTCAAACAAAACCATCGGCAAGAAGACGAATGATACACAGAGCACCTTTAAATGAGTTACATTTGGTCACGTTCTGCCACTTCTAATCGACAACATTTGAATCACCTAAATATACACAAGCTGCTGTAAATGTCCAAACAATTTACGTACAACTTTACCAGTTTTTTACAGAAATGTTTTAGTTTGGTGGAAACCAGTGTGCAAGTTGTGAAAACCATACAACCAGCTCATCATTTGATTCTTCACAATGCCAACCACAGAGGCTTGAGCTGAGAATTGCTATCTAATAGGGCAATGTTTTTTCACTGGTTAGAGTTAAAAGCTTCACTTTTCCTAAAATGCGGTGAAATTAAGCGAAACAGAATGAACCCAGATGATTTACCTATTTATCATATGCCAAGTTTGGAATTGATTGAGTCAACGTCTTTACATGCCCCCAACGCTAACTGTTCAATGACTTTCAAAGCATTTTCCAAAACCTGCCAAACCTGCCCTGGATGTGTGTGTGTGTGTGGGGGGAAAATCAACAGAAAGAGCCAAGCACCTTCAAACATTCAAACATGCCAGTAAGTAAAACAGCTTTACTGTACTGGATGGAAACTGGATGAAGTGGAATGCTAAAACAGTGTATTGCACATAGTTTGAACCCACAACCTTTCCTTCCCTGAGTTAAACAATTTTGCTTGCCCTTTCACAACCTTCAGAGGAGTGGCGTGAACTTTCAATCAAAGGTGGCTGTATGGACATAGATATATAACTAGTTAGTGAACACTGGGTCATGTCTATGATGGCGGCCGTGCCCCATCATGTCTTGTGGCTGCATTGCATTCTGGTCCATTGAGGCTGGAGAAATTGGTGTCTGTGCCTCCTCTACGATGGATTATGATGCCAAAACCTGATGTTAGGTCTGAAACATTTTCTGATGTCAAAGTCTATTGTAGCTGTGCTGGAAATCTCAACGTGACGCCACATTGTCTAGGTTTGGCCAGTTATCCACGGGAATAAGGAAAATACACCAAATAGCAAAATGGACCCAGAAATGCAAGGTACATCACCTATAGCGGCTTTTAACTGTGTTAAAGTGTTTGAGTGGATTTGTCCTTCCAGTTCAAATGCGACGTTTGCAACGTGGTGTGTCGTACAAATCAAAAAAGTCTACTTAATGTGGCTGGCTCTGTCCATGCATTTTAGAAATATGTTCTGTTTTGAAGAGACCTCTTGCTGACTTGCTAGTGCGCAACATTGAATTTGAAAAGTGGCCAACTGAGATTTGCCCCTACGATTTAAAAGTTATCCACCGTCCTCTGTCTACTCTTTCTTCTTTTTCTGTTCCGGTGAGCTGTTCCAGTAGTAGAGGACCTGGAGAGCGATTATGCCATTACAAGCAGATGAGATGACATAGGTGAGGGCCATCAGGGAGTCTCCGGTTTCCTGTTGGTGAGAGTGCTCTGTTAATTTACAGCTCGAGGCCGAAACAAAACAGTATACTAAGAAGAAGAAGACGAAGAAGCTTGTGATACAAAATGTCACTAGAATCAAGTCAGGTTAAGATCTTCCCATAGACAACCATAGAACTGATCCCATATTGATCAGTACACACACACACACACACACACACACACACACACACACACACACACACACACACACACACACACACACACACACACACACACACACACACACACACACACACACACACACACACACACACACACACCTGTACTGAGGTGAAGATGCGAGCAAGGGATCCTACAAACAGCAGGAAGACAGAAACAGCAGACAGCTGACCGGTGTGTCCGTTACGGGAGTTGGTGGCTGCCTGGATCAGCTGAGACAACCAGACAATTGCAATTAGTAGGTGTGTGTGGTGCTTTCACTTCTTTCTGAAATATAATGTATAACTCCGTGTTTCAAAAGTCATGTGTGGCTCATCTGGGCATTTATTATCCCAGATTATTCCCAAAAATCTGTATGTGTGAGACAACATTTACTTCTGAGAATGTCTCATTAGAATCACTTCATGTCTTCCTATAGTGGTCTAATATTTTTCAATTGAAGCTGCTGACTACTCAATCTTTAAATTTAAAAATATTCATGACAAAACATTCCGACCCCCTCTGAAACACCATTTAGACCACGGAACACAAACTCTCCACTGAAACCTCAACACAGTGTTGTACTGGTGGCCACTGGGAACTGACCAGTGCAATCTCAGTCTTCTACCGGTGACCACTCTGCAGCAGGGCACCTTGACAGTAGTTGTTGAGGGAGGGGAGAGTGTTACTCATTCACTTTCCCAGTCCAGATTTCCCCAGGCGGGCCGGGGATTCCAACCAGCGACCTCCCAGTCACAAGTCGGTTTCATGAACCTTTTCAATCTATGTGATGTTAGATTGAAATTAGGTATTTTCCAAACCTCAGTATAAAATTCTGTTTCTCAACAGTTGTCCAACTTCCACAGTGCCAAAGACACAATATAAGTGAATTTCCCACCCAAGGAACTATTATCTATCAGGGCTATAAACTTAACCAAGGGACAGAAAGGTCATGTCAAACTAATTTGTATTTAATTCTAACTGTTAGATGCCACCTCAATATAAGTCAGTAGCAGGAATATGAGCTTAAATTAGTCTGGTGCCATTCTTTCAACGTGGTTTAACATGGAGGCCAATAAGATTCCATAATCAAGAGTGGGTTCTTTTTTCCTCATATTCCTTTCAATCCTTTTTTAGAGTTTGTTTTTTATAGTGTTTACTTCATTGTTATTTATTATTATTAATACCCCATTATATTTATTCTTATCTCACTGTTCCTGTAACAATTGGCCAATGGGACTGTGGCCACAGGAATTAGGTCATACTGGCTGTCATTTGGCCATTAGCCCTTAGGGGCAGTGTTCTCTTAGACAACACGTGGCATTCACAACATCCGTATTTCAATATAGAGAAGCCTTTAACTCACTGATGCTTTTGACTCTACAAAACCATATTTCATCTGTCAGAAACCATCAATGACCCACCGTGAGATTTCAGACGCAGCCCAACTACTTCACATTAAAACTTCAAACTTGAAAACTGAAATAGTGTTAATAAAAGGGATTACTTTTATTATCCTGGGTTTTAATGGAGCGTTTTAGTGTCCCGTGATCTAAATGCTGAAGCTTTTCCGCCCGGACAAGAATACAATTCAGGGGGAAAACACTGAATAATTGTAAGATTATGGGATTTTTCATATTCCATAAAACTGTGGGCTCAAAATGTCTCACTAAAATCAATTCTGGTCTCCACACATCGGTCTAACCCTGGTGTAAATAATAGCTCTAGCTGGCATATTGCTCTGCATGACAGGGAGAGACGCTGGTTAACACAGACAGAGAGAGTTAAAGCCAACCTACCCTGCTGATGATGATGGACGGCATATTGGAGGCCTGGATGGTGGTGACCACTGACATGGGAGTGACTGGAGACAGCATGATGGCCAAAAGGGCAAAATACACAACCAGGAACAAGAGACCTGGGAGAGGCAACACAAAGGGTCCAAGGTTATCGAGGAGCTTTTCTCAAACCAATGGTCCGTTTGCTATGGTCCAAATCAGGCAACTTTCAAAGCGAGTGGCAACATGGTTTGGTCCACTGCTGCTCCAATAATGGGGTGATGGAGGTGTCGGGAAGAGGCTGGCAGGCTAGCATCCAGTTCTTCTGAGTTGTTTCCCTTTGTTTGTTCTGGTCCGACTTTTGAACAGTCCCATCCCACTTTATGTACCGCCCCCGACGTCCCGTTTTAACCGGAAATGCGTTGAATTACGGAAGCAAGACGGAAAAAAATGACGTTTCCTTGCGACTTTAATGAAGTTTCTGTGATGTTAAGACTATTTGTGTGTAACCAAGAGTGTTCAATGCTTCCTGTAGTTGGGATGGACCACTTGGAACAAAGGGCCCCCAAAAATGGTTTGGAAACAAGAATCCTCCCTGTTCTCATATGACCGAACAAACCCAACAAACCCGACTAGGTGTGGAAATACGGCTTATCGGTTCAAACAGAAAAAAAAAACCTTCCAGTTCTGTTAGTTTCACCGTGGTAAATCTAAGACTTTTGTGACCTTCACAGTGAAATATAAGTCCAATTTCACGAGCGGCCGTACCAAGACCAGAATTTAATTTGGGCAAATAGGGTGAATATACGGCATCTCAATTAGCGGGGATGGGACACTCTTCTCTGTTGCAGCCACACTTCCTGATACATAATAAGACAGGTGGAGTTTTACATAAAAACAGTTTTAACAGTATTCAAGGAATGTAAGTAATCAAAATCGAGACAGTTTAAGACCTTTTCGGGACCTGCAGACAGCCTGGAATGAAAAGATGAGATCATCCATGATAGATGGCAGGATATCACATTTACCGTCTTACTGATGTTGTTGGGTCGAGTGTGAATCAGGCTTACCTCGGCCAGTTCTCCCTCCATAGTGCTGGATGAGGAAGCCGATGGCCACCGTCTGCAACATGAGGAACAGAGCCTCGCCCCACGCACTGAGGTAGGAAACGACACATTATATTCCATTTGGTGGCAGCCTTTGTACCAAGTTGTATCAAGTTGTATCAAGTTCATGCATGTGTGAGTGGTGGCTAGAGTGGGACTTTTCCAATAGGTTTTCTCTGTCCAATTTCTGCATTGACTTCCATTGTCAAATCAGAGAAGGGAAAGTGCACTATAATATACAGTGATGGAGGGACGAGGGAATTAGAATCAAATGTATCAGCTGTTAATACCCTGGGGACTTCCTAGCAAAGAAAAAGGGTAAAAATCGAGCAATTTTGAATAGGAAATATATTCAAAATATCGGTATAGCCCAAGTGAATAAAGGGGGTGAAATACTTTTACAAGCTAGATTTTTTCTGTTATTGAAATTCAGAGCAACGATATCAATTCTTGAATTTCCACTCCACTTTGATATACAAGAGTACTTTGTGTTGATTTTAGACCAATGAGCATGTGACAAGCTAAGACCAGATCGGTGCGGGTACTCTGGGATTCAAACCCAGGACCCCCTGCATGAAAGTCTGCTGCTCTACAAAGTGACCTGAAGTGAGTGACGATAAAAGACAAATTGGCTTTGTAGGCGAAGAGGAAAACGGTTAGGACACAGGAAGCGTTTCTTGCAGTGTACGTCCCGACCTGAAGGGGAAGTTGTTGGCTATGCTATAGGCCATGGTTCCTGTAATGGCCAGCAGGTCCAGCAGTACAGAATTGAAGCTCAGTCCCACAGCGCTCTTAGCCGACATCAGCTTCAAGATCTGAGGTAGCTTCACTGTCAAAGAAAAAAATAATAGTTGTTATTTGGCCAGTATGTCGTCGATAAATGTGGACATCTGTAGCAAAAACAGCCGGCAAGGATTAGAAATTAAAAAGAGTAAATAAGATACGAAGAGAAAGAGAGATGGGATGAAACTTTGTGCCACTAGGTGTACTAGGAAAACTAGTTGTTGTGGTGTGTCTGTAGATTCATTCAGAAACATTATAAGTGAAAGTGAATAGTGTGATCAGGTAGGTTTGCAAATGTAGTCCCTGGCACACACCATTATACAAATCAAGTGCTCCTCCTTATCAATCACAGCTGCAGGTTGTTTTCCCACACACTACCGTTATGAAGGTGAGTCAGAGAGATCATGCTTAAGTCTTTCTCTCCACTCCAACCCCACAATCCAGTACACAGTGTATGGCCATACAGGCAAGCACAAGTTGGTTGCATTTGTTGTTTTTGCACCAGTTTATTATTCCCCTTCTTCTTCTTCATCCTAATTGCCGTGAGATGAGACATCGTAGAGAAATTTGGCAGAATGATTCATTTGTGAATGCTCAAGAAATGTCACTCCAATCGGCCAGACGGTGGCGCTAGAATTACATCAACGTCAAAATTTGAAAGGCCATAACTCCTACACCGTAAATCCGATTTGCATGACACGCGGTACACATATGTATCCATCAATGTTCTACAAAGTACCACTGCTCTGCCTCAAGTACCACCCAAGCCGCCTGGATAGATTTTTTGCTAATTAGCACAACATTATTTTCCCTAAGGCTTTTTCAATTTTTGACCAATCAACACCAAATTAGTACACAGCTAAAGGGAACAGAGTTACAGAAACGCTGATGGAAAAACCTGGCCACGATTAACCAATGAACTTGTAATAACGCCACACGAGGCAAAAATGTCTATCTCATAATGTGATTGACAGAATTTCACAAAAATGTGGTTAAAATTGACAGATTGACTGTGAAATTAGATTATTATTATTGGTTGCTAATATGCAACAAAATGTAAAGATATTTGGGCTTGAACCCCGGCATTGCTGCTTGCAATGCTTGCTGCTTGCTCTATATATTAGAATTTATTTTTAAGTGAATTAAAAGTGAATATTGAGATTTAAAAAAGTACATACAATTTCACATTTTAAAAAGTAGATACAAATAATGGAATTCAACTTCAAGAATCCCACACACAAATCCACTGCACACAATTCAAATCCATTTGTCTAGTGGCACCCATTTCAACATATAAATAAAGACAGGAGAGGTGAGGTATATTACCCATCACTGATCCCAGGATTATGCCGATCCCCAGGCCTTTGCTCAGCACAATCTTCAGACATGGCACTGCGGGCAAATGCAATGTCATGAGTAACACCAAGGCCACATTAGTTGAATGTATTATTTTTAGGGTCTAACTGATATGGGTTTTTGAGGAAGAGGCTAGGAAGAACCTCCATCACATCAGAGGTGGACTGCACTGATTGACCCCATATATCAGTCTAACCCTGGTTGTTTTACCATATAGAGCGCAACAGTGACCGCCCACTTTTTGAACGGCTCTGGTTCCGGAAGTAAATTTCCCATTCATTTACTACATTGACATTTCAGAAAATCCTTATATAGTTTTAAGGCTGTGTTATGACCCTGAGTCATAACCAAGCCAACCAGCTAGGAGATGAATCGTGGCCATAAAACATTTGATTCTGAGCAAAAAAAAGATCGGAAAACGGAAGGCAAAGGTACAAGACTGTGTACATAATTATTTTATGAAGTGAAGGAACTACTCATCCCATAAACCATTGCGAATGATACTTTTCCAACAACTTCCAAACTAACGATAGTTTAGCTTCTTGAATTTAACATTTGTCAATAGTCTAGTGTTTATATTGTTGTTGTTTTGTGTGCGTATATATAGTGTTTCATATATAATAGTGTAAAGTGTTGTCATCGACATGGTACAGTGCTTCGTTCCTGACTGCAATCACCGCTCGGGCGTCCATCAATGCTGGTTCCACCGATTCCCCACCAGTGTGTTGGTGAAGAACCGGTGGATCAGATATATAAGTTATTAACATTACTCGTTTTTAATAAATGTGAATTCGATCCAGTTACATTCACGTAGCTAACGTTATGCTAACATTACGTGAGTTAGTTACAGCTGCATAGGATAAGCAGCTAGCTAGGTTACGTTTGTAGCTAACGTTAACGTTGACAAGACGTTCGCGGGTGCGGTAAACATTTCCATGGTAACAGCGAGCTCCACCAATCAGAGACGTCGCTGTTACACTTTAGGATTGTGTAGTAGTGTAGTACTTCTCCATGACATCGCGAATAAAACATGTTTTTCTCAAAACAAGGTTGATATCATACGGACTTGTGGCTTCTACAGGAGCATACACTATCGTTTCACAATCTACTAGCTTGTGGTGAGTCTACATTGGATGGTTACGACATTAAGGCTAATAATCAAAATCCCTATTCAGAATATGAATGGGACTTTCACTTCCGGAACCTCGATATCAGCGATATCAGTCAATCTTACTATAGAGCGCAACAGTGACCGCCCACTTTTTTTACGGCTCTGGTTCCGGAAGTAAATTTCCCATTCATTTACTCCATTGACATTTCAGAAAATCCTTATATAAAGAGTTTTATGGCTGGGACCAAGCCAACCAGCTAGACGATGAATCGTGACCATAAAACATTTGATTCTGCGCAAAAAAAGATAGGAAAACGGAAGAAAAGGCAAAAGGTACAAGACTGTGTACATAATTATTTTATGAAGTGAAGGAACTACTCATCCCATAAACCACTGCGAATAATACTTTTCCAAAAACTTCCAAACTAACGATAGTTTAGCGCGCTTCTTCTTGAATTTAACATTTGTCAATAGTATAGTGTTGATATTGTTGTTGTTTTGTGTGCGTATATATATATGTTTCATATAGTATAGTGTAAAGTGTTGTCATCGACATGGTACAGTGATTCGTTCCAGCTGCATAGGATAAGCAGCTAGCTAGATTACGTTAGTAGCTAACGTTAACGTTAGCTGACAAGACGCTCGCAGGTGCGGTAAACATTTCCATGGTAACAGCGAGCTCCACCAATCAGAGACGTCGCTGTTACACTTTAGGATTATGGGTAGTGTAGTACTTCTCCATGACATCGCGAATAAAACATGTTTTTCTCAAAACAAAGTTGATGATATATGGACTTGTGGCTTCTACAGGAGCATACACTATCGTTTCACAATCTACTAGCTTGTGGCGAGTCTACATTGGATGGTTACGACATTATGGCTAATAATCAAAATCCCTATGCAGAATATGAATGGGATTTTCACTTCCGGAACCACACTGTTGAGCTCTATTGGAAACTACTCAACAACAGCCAATCAAATAGTGCCCTGTGTTTAGCCCAGCCCTCCGGCCTGTCATAACTTGTAGGGCTCATTCAGACTTTTCGCTAGCGCTAACCACAATGTTTGTGTGGTGGAAGCAGATTTGGATATTTAAATTTTTTAAAGTTGAAATTTGACTGAAATATGCAGTATTGGCTCTATGCCGAATTTAGCAGCGGCTCCAAATAATTCCTAAAAAGTCTCAAGTCATTTTCTTCCAGGTATGCACTTGGCCGATAAGCAAGGTAACATAAAACTGTCACGTTTCCTGTATGAAGTTCGGCGTGTGCTCTAGCGTCAGGGAGAGCGTCACATATCGGGGCTACATTAAAAGTCAATCCTCTGGCGATCATTTCTACAGACCTACTATCAAACACAGTGTGACCAGAGACTCTTTTAAAGTCTACATTACTAACGTATCTGAATCCACTTTAAGCAGACAGCAAGGCTCTAAAGTCAGTGTCTTTACAGCTGGCAAGCTAATTCTTTACGTCAATAACGTTACACGTAGCAAACACTCCATTGGCTAGCACACAAAATGGGTTCACTTACCATCCATAAAGTTGAAATTAAGAAAGAATTCGTCGTAACACGACTCTGGCATTAAATAAGTCAACAAAACCCCTTTAAGTGGATCCATAGAAGAGGACCCCTTTTCCAAAACTGTTTCAGCCGCCATAGTCAAGGTGCTGTGACGTTCTTCTTCTTTTTCTCTTTTTACATGCAAATGCATTACAGCCTGCTGATGAATTATTTTTCTTTTTTTGTGACTGTACCACCACCTACTGCACCGGAGTATCGATCAGACCGTATTCTTTGCAGTACCCCCCCCATGTCTCTTAAAAACCTACCTCTTCCTCTTGGCAATACTGATATAGTAATCAATAGTCCTCGAGTGGTCAATGTTTTCCTCTTAACTTTCGAGTCTTGTTTAGTCCATAATGTCCCAACTATAGCCATGTCATTATAGCATCTTCTTCTGATTTATGGCGGATCGCAAACCAACATAAAACGGTGCATACCGCCACCTACTGTACCGGAGTGTGTAGCGCCCACTGACCTATATACTATATATACGTGTGTATATGGTAGCATCATGGATTTACAGTACCAATAATTTATCACTGCTAATCTTATTGATGGTTTGGCCTCTGCTCTTCCAAAGGGAACTTTCATTTCATCATTACCTAGTACTGGTAGTGGTAAATAATCTCTATGTAAATCTCTTGGTAAATAACCAACTATTTATGATGAACTCCGACACTCTCCTTACCATGCAAACCTAATAGTGCTTGGAATTTACAACAAATTAAATACATTTGTTTGAAGGTGCCAGATATTCAGATATTCTATCAAAACTGGGATGTTTGAAGATTTTCTTTTGCCAGTCACCTTTTTAAACATTGACCACATATCATCCAATAAACAGTACTGACCAGAACACCATCCTTAGAGCGGACAGTTTCCACCCTAGACATCTAATCAATAATATACCTTTTGGATAATTCCAGTGGGGGTTTTTTTTGTGATGAGGAGGATGACATCAAAAATCTACTGATATGGTGACAAAATCCAAGCAAAGAGGATATAAGCTTAAACTTTTGAATGAATCCCTTGCTAAAGGAAAGACCCCTAAAATCAAAATCTCCTATTTTTTGTCCCCTTTGCCTTCCACAAATGTGCACCGACTCTGTATGACAGACTGGTACTTTTGTAGTTGATAGCCTTGAATGCCCTTGTGGATGCTTTTTATATTGGCCGTACAATAAGATGGCTTAAGGATCGGGTGACAGAACACAAGAATGCCATAAAAACAGAGACCTATCCTATGGCCTTACACTACAGAGACGAAATCAGCCATACAATGCCTTCGTATTATGTCAGTTTTTTTCTTTTTTCAGAACTGTTACTATTGACATGAGAGACTTCATATGGACAATGTTAATGCTGTAGGTAAACAGTCATTCAAAGTACCGGCCACCGCTAATGAGAAAATGAGTGACCAACCAAGGTTTTCAGTAGAGGGTTTCACCAACACATGCAAATACTGTGGCACGTTGCGTGGGAGGGGGAGAGAGCACTGTTCAGCTCATGGCAAAACGTGCAAGGCTATGTGGCACAGCGAATCATTTTGCAAGGGCAAGACCAGAGGCAGAAGCACTGCACTCAGTCAGATGTGTACGTAACACAATGCATTAGGGCAGTGAAGGCAATGGGGGAAAAATGGTTCATCAGTGTGTGACTAAATGGCAAGTTAGAGATGCCAACTTGATTCAGGTGCTACTTGCAACGTCATGAGCCTCAAGGACAAGAGGAGGCTAGCTCCCAGAGAGAAACTCAAACCCAAGCTCGTCACCAAGCTAAGGCACCGCGACTGTTCCAGAGGAGCTGCTCAGAGGCAAAACAGTAGAAGACTGCGGTTGTACTGGACAGCTCCCAGTGTGAATGTGAAGCTGGCAGGGGTATAAAAAATAGAAGTAGAAAGTAGAAATACTGACCATGTTTTTCCTCCACCCATCCCATATACCAGGTGATTCTAATTAGCACAACTCTTCATCTTGGTAAGAGCCAGGTTGGAGCAAATACGTGGTTAGGATTTCTACTTTCTGAAGCTTTACTTTCTACTTTTTACCACCCCTGGAAGCTGGTGGTGCTGGAAAAAGAGCATGGAGCTCAATTAACTTTCCCCAGTTAAAGGGGAAGGGTTAAAAAAATTCCCAAACACTGACTGAAATATATATATATACAACATTTTATTTAAAAAAAATAGTGCAGAAAGTGTGAAGTGCAATTGAAGAAATGAATGATACAATAACCAAAAAAAGCCATCCAAATGATTCAAAATGGAGATGAATGATGAATCCATTATCTATAATGATCAGCGTGATGAAGTGAGTGAGGTAATTCAAACAAAACACTTCTTAAATCTATTGAAATGCTATTTGGTGGACACTTTTATTGAGTGCACATATTTCTAGCATGCGCGGTCCCAGTGGGAATCAAACCCCCAACCATTGTAGGAGCATTGGGAGCAGCGACTGACATCTCCATCGGTATGATTTTAAGGATGGTCTCTCCGTCCAGGCAGCCAAACACCGGGACCAGGCTCTCTCGGAAGGTATCGGAGAAAGTATAAATGTGAACCCTTTTCTCAACGTCGTAAAAGGACACTTGACCCTCACGGACGTCCACATACACTCCGACCAGCTGAGGCAGAGCCCCCCCCGGCAGCTTGGTGGGTTCATCAGTGCAGGCCCACAGACTGGAGCCCCTCCACAGGATCCAGTATCCTGTACTGGGAGACATGGGGACTTTTGGTTTCCTGGGAGCAGATAGTGACATGACACCCACCCTCCAGCTACCGTTACAGGTGACCTCCACCTCCCAGTAGTGTCTCCCTGCAGTGATCACTGTGTCACCCAGAACACAGGGCCACCCGTTGAACCGCTGGGCAGTGGTTCTGATGGCGTTGGAGTGCTGGAGATCTGCTGCTTCCTGGACTTGCAGCTGGTTGGTGGAGACGACCAGCCAGGGATGACTGGTGCTGGGGTCCAACTGGACAGAGACTGGGGTGGAAGTACAGTAATATTATTATGATTAGTAGTAGAAGCGGCAGCACTACTAGTAGTAGCAATACAGTAATAGTAGCAGTAGTATTAGTAGCAGTGGTAGTAATAGTAGTAATAAATAGTAATAGTATGAATATCATTGTAATATTATGAACAATTAGAATATAATTATAATGTAAAATAGACCCAAAAAAGGACTAAATCACAAATAACAACAATAGCAAATAATATTATAAATTATATTATTGTAGAATAAACAATTCTTATAAAAAAGCATTCATAATAATTTAGATTTAAACCAGAAATTGACATTGATTGACAAGGATTCATTGTCTTTGTGTTGTTTTAATCTTCACTGAAAGGAAACACTGAAATTCTGAAAAACAATCTTTTACCTGATGCACTGCGAATCCACTGCCATACTGAAAGGCACCAACATTTTATATCGTTATAACATAACAGTATTGTTTCATTCATTTTTTTTCTTTGTCGCTCATCATGCTATCATACATATTTTTTCATACTTTTCATTCACACATTTCCATATGTTCTTGACACAATTAGTTATCGGTTGCGGTATAATGCGTCATAATTTCATATATAGAACATGTTTACATGGTGCTCTTCTGCGCCTCCCAGTCCATCCCATCACACAAAGCAATGCACACCCAGTGGCTGCCTGACCTAAAGGCTCTTTGGAAGAGCTGATGTCACCAGATGGACATTTTGAACAACTGTTCAAATTGTTCAACAAATTGTTCTGCCGCTAAGTAGAAGTGTCAATCCAGGATCATTTGACACTGTAATGTATAAGATGGCCAAAGGATCCCTTATCCTCTATCCACTAAACACTAAGCTATGGCAAAGTCTCTGCATCTAATATCATTTAGCACCATAACTATTTGGTCAGTGTGATGAATTATTATTTTGGTCACCAAACTATCATATAAAAGCATGCTAATATAATAATTACTACCTTATCCAGTGATTATTACATTATCTTAAGTGAACCTTTTTAAATTATTACAATATCAGTCTGAAGACGTTATTACTTTATTGAGCAATTTATTACAGGTTTCATTACATTTTAGACCCATTTAGAGGGATATTTTGACCAATTATTAATTTTCTACCGTTCTGAATGAGGTGATTTTTTTTTTTTTAATTCAAAATTAATTCCTGGTGATTTTTGCTTGATATTTGCTCTCCCTTATAGTGATAAAAAAAAAGTACGAGATCAAATTTGGAAAGCAAAAGTGCCAGTTGAGTCACCTGAATTAGGGATGTACTTGGGGCTGCCAGTCCCAGTCCTCCAAGCCTTCTGTTTGGTTGGCAGCCACAGCATGGATATAGTGTCCTGTAGTTAACAGTCATAAAACATTATTGTCTACAAGTCATTTTCTGGCTTCTACGAAATCACCATCGGTTAGAGTGACTGATTAAAATATTGACTATTGGCAGCTTTAATCCAAAAATATCAGTAATATCGGTAAATATCAGTACATCCGATATCAAAAATATCAGTAAATATCAATATCAGTAAAAGCCCTAAAGCCCGGCCTCCAGTCAAACCCTAGAGTAAACTAGATGTATGTGCTGTTTCAATTCAGGTTCATGCAAGTATGCACACACACACACGTACACACACCTCAGTATCATGTGAGAGCAGCGACCAAGCCACAAACTCCAGCAGTGGGAGAATTGCAGCAAGCTTCGACTCCTTCACTCCTCGGGGACACAACAGCTTCCTCAGGTCCTCATCTGATAGACCGTTAGCCTTGTTAACACACACACACACACACACACACACACACACACACACACACACACACACACACACACACACACACACACACACACACAGTTTAATGCTTGGACTTTAAATATTGAGAATTGGCTCTTTTCCTAGATGCTTCCTCTCTTCCTCTCTCTCTCTCTCTCACACACACACACACACACACACACACACACACACACACCTCTTTGACGTTCCTCAGCTCTGTTGCCCACTGTTGAAGCCTTTCATTCTGTTCTTCCAGACTTTTCTCCATCCCTCCTGGATCCTCCCTTCCTCTCATCTTCTGATCGATTGGCTTGGTTTCCTTTTTCAACTGTGAATATAGAATGGAAGGTCAGAGCATGTTAGTAAAACAGTGTTCACATAAAACTGAATAGTGTGATCAGGCTGTACTGTGGCTTAGTAAACTGTGTTGTCTTTAGTCTTAAGTCTCTACTCCAGAACACTCTGGGTTGGAGCTGGAGAAGAGTCAGCTCAGTGAACCTAAACAAACTGTAGCTAGCTAACTAGCCAGCAGGCTAATTTAGTTAATGTTTATGTTAACATGTGACTACTAGCCAATACTAATGCTAACCTCTACTAGATACGTTAGCTAGTGTGCTAATCAGATGTGTTAACAACAAGACAGTGATGGTTAGCTGACCAGATACTACTAACAAGCTGACATTATCAAAACACAAAATCAATCAGATGTATCAGTGATGAAATGATCAGTCAAAAACAGTACAGAAAAGAACAATGATTATTCAATTCCGTTGAGACGGACAAGTTGTACGTTTAGAAACGCAATTAGCTGTTCAGACCCATTTTTGGCCAAGATCTGAGGACCTCCAATATGGCTGCCATCATCATTGAAAAAAAAAAAAAAAAAAAGCTTCTTAACTGAGCTTCCTGTTTAAAGTAATCTGCGAAATCTTCATGCAATAAATGTTTGTTTTGCTCCTCTCTATCTGATTGCTATAACCCAACAGTGATCCAACCTCTAGCCAGTTCATGAAAGCTTTTCCATTTGCTGTTCTAAACACCCGGTGTCTCTGTCTCTGCCGCACAGGAAGTGATGGGTTTTACAGTTCTGGTTTGTTTGGAATAACTAAAAGAACTGGGTAGTTAGCATGAGCAGGAAATGAAAAAGACTGTTTCATTGACAAGTGTTCTCTGGGAAGTGCAGCGAGAAACACCACAGCAATGGTTAGATGGAGACTAAATATAAAAAACACATTAATTAATGGCAAAATAAACAAATGACCATGTTTATCTGGTCCAGCTCCATGGCCCAGTGGACGATCAGACTCCTGCTGCTCTCCAGGCTCTCTGGCTCTGTGGCGCCCCCTTCTGGTGCTACCCCCTTCCTGCCACGCTTCAGCTAAGTAGAATAAAATGGGTAAAATAAGATTAGATGAAGGTTTAATGATGCCTGAATATAAACAAGAATACAGCTAATGTGGGATTTTAAACATAACACAATTTCAACAAATGTGCATGTGTCTATGACAAGCCATAACACAGATATATTGTATTCAGGAATGGAAGATGGACTTACCCACAAACCTGTACTGTTCAGGTAAAAAAAAAGGAAATAGCACGAAGACTACAACAGGCATATGTAGAAACTGCATATTCAACATCACTACAGAGTCCGATGTTGCGTTTGATTCCATTTAAGTAAGCCTACCATATTACAGCAGCTATAAAAAGTACTTACCCCCTTGACTTGGCACGATTTTATTTAGTATATATAGAATACATTTAGTTGGGATTTTTGTTTTAAAATCTACATGAAATACTCTTTTCTATTCAAGTGCATGTGGAAATTCAAGAAATTTGTGAGAGTGGAAAGAAAGCGGCAGTCAAGACCTGCTCTGGTGAAGTTGGTAAATATTGTAATAGCCTTTATTATTATTTTATTTTTTAAAAATTACATACTAAATAAGGATTGCATGGTAAAAACACATTTCTATAATTGAAAAGGGGTTTGCAAACTTCCAATCATGACTGTATGTTAATGGTTTTGCCAACAAGACGCTATCGCCAAAGTGGTTAAAGAGACTGAAAATTTTTACAAACTAATATATACAAACAATTTTTTCTTTTCTGATACAAATCTCTATATTGCTCTAAAAAAATATTAAAAAGCCTTTGTTTGTTTGGCTATTGCATTACAGTGGTGCAGGAGCCAAATAAACAAAGGCTTTATAATATTTCCATTTTTTTTAATCCTGGATATCTGTTATTGTAAACTCCAGTTTGATAGAAATTAGCACTTTGCATAGATTTCAGACAGAAAAATCCCAAATAAATATTTGCATTAGTTTGGTGCAAAACATCAAGGGGGTAGCTTATATATATATGTTTTAGGCACATGAAGCGTATGAAAGTAGTTCCAGTGTGTGCAACCTGGCTGATGTCCTTCAGCTGCTCCGCCACTTCGTTAATAACCTGGAGACACTCTGTCAACGTCTGCAGCCCTGTGAGAGCAGGCTGGGAAGACAAAAGGACAGATGGAAGAAGGAAGGAAAGGAGGAAGGAAAAACAATCAAACATGTTAAGTTTGGAGAGTCTAGTCCCTTCCCTCCTTCCTTTATGCCTTCTTCGTTCCGGCCCATCTTCTTCTACTCCTTCCTTCCTTCCACGTTCCTCGACTGCTTTCTTCCCACCTACCTTTATTCCTCCCACCCTTCCTTTCATCCATCGTCCGCTCTTAACTTTCTACCTGCCCTTTACCACTCCTTACTTCCTTCAGTCCTTCCTTGGTCCCTCCCAAGGTTTATTTATTTTTTTATTTTTTTATTATTATTTAGGTTTTGTGGGAGTTTTTCCTTGTCCTCTGCGAGGGTCCAACGTTAGGGAGTGTCGTGTGCCGTCATGTATTGTTTTCATAATGTGGGCATTGTGAATACCCTAACCATGAATAAGGCCTATACAAACAAATTTTACTTGACTTCTTCTTTCATCCTTCCTCCACTCTTCACTTTCTTCCTGCCTTTTTCCACTCCTTCCTTGCATCCTTCTTTATCCACTCCTTTACATTCTTCCATCCCTTTGTAGACCTTGTAACCATTTGTTTACCTTGCTGATTGACCGTTTGCTCCAAGGCATACAACTGCTGGACAAGTCCCTGATCTATAAGAGTAGAAAATGAAATGAAATGAAATTTAAATGAAAATTGACTGATCATGTTTGCTCATGTGCAGCCAAAGGATTAAGTCTTCATTCACCTGGAGATCATTCAGTGATGGTTTATTCCACGGTATCGAATGGCACGATCTGCCTTTCTCCAATGCTTTATCCTATGGTGGTGTATATTAGAAGGAATACAATGTAATTGACAAAGTACCACCCACCCCCAATGGCATTTCAAAGGGACTCCCATCAGACGGATACCTGTTTCCTGGTGAGCGTGGCTCTGGCCGAGGTCTCTGACGAAGCCATCCTGCTTCCAGCGGCTTCTGGGAGGTGGGTGGTAGCTTTAACAAAACCAAACCGTAACCAGTTCAGACTATTTCCTTATTGGGATGTGTGCAATCACGTGTATATCCAATCAAATCAAACTTTATTTATATAGCACATTTTTTAACATTAAGATGCAGTGTGCATTCAAAATCTAAATAAAAAGTGCATAGATTCAAAGTGGAGAAAGGTAAAAGATTAAAACTAATACAATAAAAGATTAAAAGAAGAGATACAATGTGATTCAAATGTAAAAAATTAAATAAATCAAATCACATGCATCTGTAATGCCCTCAACCACAGTATATGATACATGCGTATGCTATGTATATGTTTATTTGTGTGATTTATATGCACATTGTACTTAAGCATTAAGTAGTATTTGTGCTGCGTTATGGGGTAAGTATGTATATTCAGTAAATCTACAGATTGTCAGCTTTTATGAGAGGGTATTTGTATAAATATTGGTTTCACTATTTAGAAATGACAACAGTTTTTGTTTTTAACATAGTCTATTATTTAGATTATGATGTAGGCTATCTAAACATTGGCCAAATCAAAATCATTTACTTACTGGCTCAAATGTGATCGGTTGTTTTCCAGTGGAGCAGGATCTTGAAGAGCGTTTACACGATCACCACTTCAATGTCTGAAGTTGGGACTTTGGTCCATAACAGGAAGCAGATTTTACTGGAAGCAGATTTTATTACCCTTCTTGCCAACAGGTCAAAGAACACACCATTTATTGCACAGGTGTCATGGTGTCTTAGTGGTTATCACTGTGGCTTCAGTATTCAGTGTTTCCCCCCGGAATTAGATTCTTGTCAGGTTGGAAAAGTCTCTGAAATGGCATTTAGACCATGGGACATTAAAACTCTCCACTTGTTGAATATTGGCACAATGTATTTATTATTATTATTATTTTCTATATCCTCTTTGCTTAATTAATTAATGAATGAATTAAATAGTTTGGTATAAATATTGAAATGTATAAGTGTACAAAAAAAGATGAATTAATAAACGTATTTAATTATAAAGTACAATTCCATCATTCCAGTAGATGGAGCCAACTCTACACTGAGAGCTACATTACTCAATTAATTTGAGTCGTTTGTCTCCCGGTTTAAAGAAGTCTCTACCAACGTCAGCACGTAAAACACATGTTATTCTTCCCGTTGTCAAACTACTTCCTGTAACGAGACCCCCTGTTTCTCATTAACTGTCCTTATAAGCTCACTACGCAAGTTGCATAGGGCCCCGCAAATTACGCAAGGGCCCCGCCTCCCCCTCGTTAAAGCGGGTGTCAATGTTTACAACTTCGATGAGAGAAGAGAGAAAAAACACCATGAGAGTGAATTGCGGGAACAGCAATCAGCATAGGTGTCGTTAGGCGTGGGCGTCAGAGGCTACAGCCCCTGATGTTTTATGAATAGCCCCGGATCTCAAAAAAAATGTTTTGTTTTTTTTCAAAAATTAAAATTATTTAAAAAAATAGCTCCGGATCTATTCATCTGTCATTCCGATGCATTAAAACCCTCGAAAATAATATGATATCGTTGATCTAAAACGCAAGTATGTTTTGGGTCCTCAGCAGCAGATCTACTTCACACTTTTGTGTGTGTGTGTGTGAGAGAGAGAGAGAGAGAGAGAGAGAGAGAGAGGGGGAGAGAGAGAGAGAGAGAGAGAGAGAGAGAGCGCACCGGTTACAGGGCTTGTCATTGTTGGCACTTGACAGCTATCTAGCTATTATAAGAAGTGTTTTCATAAAGAAAAAGGACGAGGCGCAGGCGAGGCTACAGTAGTCAGTAGTACTGACTCTTCCAGCTGCTGCGGTCAGGCAAGCACCTCCGCAGTCAGGCAGCCAAAACAGAAAGACTGAGTTTCTTTCCTCAAGCCATCAGGACTGTAAACACTGATCTCACCAGGCACCCCCCATTAAGTTCCACACACTGACTATCCCATGCACACACATACACACACACACACATACACACACATAGAGACTATATGTGACAGGTAGAGAGCACAGGTAGATCCCTGTCTGTTGGTGTGGCACGCCCCTTTACATAAAGGGTAATCAGGGAAGTTAATGGGCTAAGTATCAGTCACACCTGTGTTTCATTTCCTCCTCATCATAGGGAGTGTGTATATAAGTCTGGAGATCAGTGTAGAGCATGCTGGTCTGTGGTTGTGCTCTTGGGCTGTGGTCTCCTGTGCTAAGGTAAGCCTAGTATGCCAGATGATTGATATTAATGATAGCAGGTTCCAAACGATTTCACTGACTGGTTCACCTTATTTATAGGTTCAATCATTCTTTCTTCTTGGGTTTTAATGGTTTTATGTTGGTTGATTCGGCTATCCTCGAATAGGGATGATCCAGCAAAGCCAAGCCCTGCTGACTGATTCTGACTCCTGTTACAAGGTGGTGTCTTGATGTGCCAGAGGTATCTTCCTTTTTTAGCCTGTGTAATGGTCTGGATTTCAGACTACAGTAATTATTGTATTTTGTTTCTTTTTGTAGGGTACCGCCCCTGCTGTTTTGCCTTAGTTATATTTATGGTTTAGTTTTCCTTTTGCCTTGAGCACCTGACGTGGTCCGGAATTGCCACTGCCATATTTTTTTTTTTATTTGCTTTGTGTACATTATTTTGTTTGACAAACCAGCTGAGGAGAGTGTGGCCATGTTGAAGGGGACTGGCAGTGTAGGGGGGGGGGCCCTTCCCTGAATCACTTTCATGCTATTGAGTTAAATTTGCCCTAAACACCTTTTGCTCACCTGTTGCAGTGTGTGACCTGGACACATACTGGTGTGGTGTGGTACGTCGTTGGCCTTGTCCTCTTAGCAAGTCTTCCCCGTCATCGGCCTCCTCCCTCAATTCTCCACTCCCCTTGGGTATGCAAATCCTGATTTATAAAAGTACTTTACCCATTTTAATATAATTTTTATATTTTAGTTCCCAATAAAGTTAAACTATTTTTCCCATAGCAGCTTCCGGCGTCCCTCATTCCCAGGTTAACATTTAATAAACTTTTTTGTGAGCTTGAAACCACGTCTGTTTCATTACAAGTTTACCTGTGTGCATTTTATAGAAAAGGAGTGTTGTATAGAACATTAGTTCCTGGAGTGCAATTCCCTAGGTGGCGTAGTCGATAATTCAAGGTGTCAAAGCCCCCAGTAAGCCTGGCTACACATACATATTTTCATATTTGCCACATTTTTTTATATTTATCTAATTCCATTATAAATACTGTTATTTTGAAGTATACCACTGTTACTACTAGTAAATGTTGTGAAATACTTCTAGTTACTTTTTATCTTTGTTTTTTTGCACAATTGGAAGCATTGCCACTTTTCACGTTACATTTCACGTCCTGCATGACAAATAAAGTTCTTGAATCTTGACAGATGAGACCAGAGTTGTTAGGATCTTGAAACATTGGGGGCTTAGCCCAGCCCAGAAACCTTTAGATTTTCACCCTACAATTGCACCATTTTCAAGTTATTTCAGAGTAAAATGAATATCCGATGTGAGACACTGTGCTCTACCAAAAGGTTCCGGTCAGGTGCATAGACTGGCTTTCACACCATGAAATCAAAATGAGTTCTCATGAGTTCTCATTCAACAGAAAAAATAAGAGCATTGACGTTGATGAAGCAGTCATATGCTAGATTGTATGTTGCCAATGCTTTGTTCAATTTTGAAAATTGACCAACCCTGGTCTCATAGCTTCTGCTTCTATTGTGTGACAAGGGCTCCTTTTTGAACTCTGACTAACTGTCTTAGCTGTCTATCTGATACACTCTTCTTCACCTGTCCAGTAGCTCTTTTCGTGTCATGTGTCAACATTCAAGAACTTTGTCACATACACAAGCAGGATGTGCAGTGAAATAAAAAGTGGCAATGCTTCCAATTGTGCAAAAATATAATAAAATAAAAAGTAACTACAATAAAATATTTAACATTTACCAGTATTAACAGTGGTATACTTCAGAATAAGAAACAGTATTTATAATGGAATTAGATAAATACAAAAAATATGTGGCAAATATGTATGTCTCTGTGTGTGCATGCATGGGTTAGTCAGTGTGGAACTTAATTGGGGGGGGGGGGCCTGGTGAGATCAGTGTTTACAGTCCTGATGGCCTGAGGAAAGAATCTGAGTCGTTCTGTTTTGGCTGCGTGACTGCGGAGGCGCTTGCCTGACCACAGCAGCTGGAACAGTCAGTTGTTGAGGTGGTGAGGATCTGTCTGCCGCACTCATCTCCCCTGCGCTCTTCTCCCCTGCGCTCTTCTCCTCTTTCCTGTCCTGTCAAGTGCCAACAATGACAAGCCCTCACACAAAATGCGCCCGTAGTGTGAAGTAGATCTGCTGCTTGACTGACACACAGAGGACCCAAAACATACTTGCGTTTTAGATCAATGATATTATTTTCGATGGTTTTAATGAATCGGAATGACGCATGAATAGAGCCGGGCTTGTTTTTGTTTTTTGTTTGTTTTTTTAGATACGGGGCTATTCACAAAACATCCAGGGCTGTAGCCTTGGACGCCCAGGCCTAACGACGCCTATGTCTACCATCATATTGCTGAGGTGGATTTTGGATTTCACTGACTGAGAAGAAAATCAGTCGAATGAAACAATGGAAAAACAAAACACGATAAACCACTGCTACAAAACCTTTGAAAAGCTTTTTTTTACCAGGCATACTGAAAACACCCTTATGAAGATCCATGATAACTGTTGCAGGCTGAGACCGTGACAAATTATCCCAATTACACAGCTAACTGCAGTGGGTCTGAGAAAAGAGGAAAAGGGTAATTACAAGACATTTTCAGCATAAATCTTACTGTAAAATCAATAAAGCTTAAATAATAAGCCTAACCTGTAATGCATTGTGAGGCACAAATGTAGAGGGCATCATACAGTTATCGAAATTGTGGATTCCATCCTGCCATTCCTGATAGCGGTAGACCATATCACAACTGGGACATGTCTTTTTGTATGTCGATATGCCTAAAAGTGCAAACGTAGCATACATGTCATATACAGATACATTATGTGAATTGTGTTGCAGCAATACATTTTAAAGCAAAATCTTTTGGTATCGCTAGTCAAGTAGGCTATAACATCCATGCAATGTCACTGATCTTCAACTATGCCAGAGCATGTTAAAAATCCTTGCTTTACAGGTGATCAGCTGGGGGTCGCTGAGTACACTCTGTTCAACACAGTCCTTGCAAGTGACCTCAGCAGGAACAAGATGCTAGGAAACCCAAATGAATGAGTTTGCTACCAGTGTCTTAGGAAGTTCAGGTGTTTTTTTTTGTGGGACATGATGAAAATCCTTTCAATACCTTTGTCAGTGATTGGGTCATTTGTCATTGTCAGAGTGATTCAGTTGGCCTTCATTCAGTGAAAAGTTCTCTTCTGTAGTCTTAAGTCTTTTGAATAGGTCCCTCTTTGACTCAAAAAGATTGCATATAGCCTTGTGGATGCATGACTTTTTGGACATCGTACATGGGCAATGCCAAGTGTTTTTCTTTGTCATATGCCACAACTACCCTCCCAAGCCTGCTGTAATATGAGACTGAAGGTTCATGAACAGAGACATGCAACTTCGTCTGGGGTCCACCAACAGTTAGAAGAACTGATAGGGGTGCAGCCTCCACTTTAGCATCTTCTAGGTAGAGACAGTTCCTTTTCAGTCAGAGCAACATTTGGTACTTTTTATTTTTTATTTTTTTTAATTTAACCTTTATTTTACCAGGTAGTCACTTGAGAGCAATGATCTCTTTTTTTAAAAACAAACATACAAGACACAAAAACAGACAAGAACATAAAAGGCAAAGTGGCGCAAGGGGATAAATTTGAGCTGGAGCAGACAAGATTGAATGGGATTGGGGGAAATTGGAGGGTAGGAAAGGGAGGGAAGGTGAGGCTTTGCTGGAGGTTGCTGGGGAGAGAAGGTCAAGTTAATGATAGTCCAGTTTAGAGGATGTTTTCATGTAGCATGCAGACTACTGATGCATCCACAAAAAAGGTTTGGAATTTAATCCAGTTCAGCCGACATTAGACGAGGTAGTGACAAGACAAACGTGCAGCCATCTTGGAAGGGGGTGTGTGTGGTACATTGGCATGAGGACAAAGACCGAATGTGGTGACATTCAAATGGGAGAAGACCACTTCTGAATGCAAAGTCTGCATTTAAATTACAATGATCAACCTCACACTGACCTGTGTTTGTGACCAAGTATTTTTGACGACATGAACTGGGGTTGCTGGGCCATTGAAAGACTTCTCCACAGCAAAGATCCCTCTTTTAGCATCTACACACTGTGACCTGAGATAACGGTCTTCACAAATGTTGTCCAAATTGTTTCCTTCGTATATGACTTCTCAATTTTATTTTTGTTCAATTCCAAATTACATTGCTCACATTTTACTGATTACATTGCTCACATTTTACTGTGTCTCTTTTTGTTTCACCCAGGAAGTGGAAGATCTGTGGGCTTCTTTGCATGTGCTAAGGGAGGTGGCTGGGCAGTAACCTCCCTGGCTTGCGGTGCTTTGACTGTTGGTGGTGCCACTGGAGTCTACAGGATTCCTCCAAGTACCTGCGGTGGTCGCTCGACACCTTTTTCACAGGCTTCTGATGTTTGGGCTGACAACCTGGTCTCTGCAAAGTCTGCATTGTGGACAGTCAAGAAAAACTAAAGTTTAAAAAAAAACAAAAAAAAACAAAACTATAGTGGGTAATAGAAACTTTAACTGACAATGTTATAACATACTTAACATAAATTATTGTTGAAGCATAACAGATAAATATCTATCTAGTGCATATATGATATAGATACAGTATATTAACAGTGCATATTTAAGGCTGTGTGTGTGATACCTCAGTTTTCTACTTGTTTACTTTTACCTTTTTTTTTGTTTTACTATTTTAGATATTTATCTTTCTACCTTGCTTGTGCATCAGATTTGCCTTTGGGATAAATAAAGTACCTATACTATATACATATGTATGTTGTCTGTGCATTTTGTTTGTAGTTCAAGTTATGGCCTAACATTGGCTTTTACCTTTGTTTCACCGTTGCATGATTTTTCATGTGGCTCATGTCAGAATGCCTTTCTGCAGACTTATAAAAGCAGAATGGGCATTGGGCAGTGACTAAAAAGGTGAATCTGCGGACCTTAGGGCCACAGGTTCTTCTCCGTCGGTTAGGATGGTAAAGTGTCTGAGGCAGAACACAAAAGTGGCATAAACTAAAATCAGTCTACATGTATCAAATTTACATTTCCATCCCACCCAAAACCCGACTCATTCACTTTGCCACAAAAAAAATGTCCATGTGATTGTAATGAGGGCAACTATAAAGTCGTCACGGCTGCACAAAATGTAAACGGGTTACCGAACTGCAAGCGTATTTGCAACTGTTTTGCTGTTAAATAGCCTACATAGGCTATGAAAACATAATTTAAAATCTAATTCTAACCTATGGTACTACTACATGCGAGTGCGTGACATTGATAGCTTGAAGCCTGCCAGCAGCACGATCCTACTCTCAAAATCTACTGTACCCCAACCTAATGCCGTTTTTCCAGTAGCACGGGCGCTGTCCCATTTGCCGACTGGAACGGCCGGAGGTTATATGATTTTGGAGTAACAGTGAAAATGGGCTCCGTGCTGCAAACATGGGAGCGGAAGTGAAGTGAAGCGTAGCAGTGCGCGTGCGCGTCTGGTGGGTACGGGGCGAGAGAAAGCCACTGACACAAAATACATAACGTTACGGACATCCAACCCCGCACGTTCTTCCTTCTACATCTTTGATGTTAGCACTTCTTTTGGGCGCTCGTGGAGATGGACACTGGCGGTAAACTGCCGTTTCGCGAGCTTAATAAAACGATACCTTTCTCGGAATCGGAGCTGAACTTCTCCGGAAAGCCGTATTCCGTCTCTGTCCTCAAAGTTGGATACTGTCTGCCGCAGGCCGACGGGTCGTTTCGGGCCGACGGGACAGTTTCCCTCATAACAGGTCCCAGGACTATTCTGGTGGATACCGGAGGACCGTGGGACCGGGGCCTCCTCGTCACGAGGCTGAAGGAAAGGGGTCTGGAGCCGGGCGATGTTCACTTGGTTGTGGGGACTCACGGACACTCGGACCACATAGGAAATCTGGGTCTTTTTCCAACAGCAATGATAGTTGTAGGGTGTGATATTAGTGAAGGTGACAGGTACCTCCCCAATCAGCTGGCAGAAGGACAACCTTACCCTGTTGATGAGCATGTAAGTGTATGCCTGTGTTAAGTTAAAGTTAATTAATTTAATTAAAAGCTCTTTTAGTTTGGCATTTTTTGGTACCTTGCTTATTGCCAAATGTACTCACTTAGTAGACCATGACTTAAAGGTGCAGTAAATGAAAGTTTTGGACTTTTATTTGACATTGACAATACATTTAGAAAAACATCAGTTTTCTGCGCTCTGTTGTCAAAAGCCGGACCGCACCTCAGGGCGTTTTCAAACCTATAGTCTGATTTGATTTGGTGCGAATTGGGATGATTTGTTACTTTGTTGCATTTCCCTGTTGGTTCGATTGCATTCCTAATCTTAAACTAACCAAAATGTGTCAACAAAATCCACGTGGGTGCTCAATAGTATCCAGCTGCAGCCTGGGAGACAAGCCCCTGGCTACTGAAGCGTCACTGGCGTGACGGAAGTGTATGTGATACGACGGTGTCGCGTGACACTTCTCTGGGGTCTTATTGGTTCAATGTGCCAACTGCCTCTGGCATGCTTCTTTCTTATAACTTAGCCATTACCTTTACATTTTTTATAAAATCTAAAATGGTGCTGTATTGCTTAAATTCACAAAGAAAGCATTCAAAGCCTTATTTATGCAGTTGGCCATTTTGACCTGTCCCTAAACATGATTTTTCAATTTCAATGGACACAGATAAACTGATTTGTTTGAGCATCTTTGAAACAAAACTAAAAATGATCGTGCTGTTTTCTCTAATGTCCTGTTGTATAAGTAAAACTTCCCCAAAAGGCTTAAATTTGCAACTAATATATTTTAATCATTAGTCATATTGAAGAAACCAATATTATATCCAACTGTACTATAAAAAAAAAACAATGTTATTACACTTATCAAGTTACTGTTGTCAACCTTCCTTCCGTAAATAAACTAAAATGTATTGATGCATTTGAAATTAAGTGCCACAAAATGTTTACTTAAAAATTAAAGATATGTGCTGTATATACACAGATATAAAATAATAAAGATGTCCTTTAATCACTTTGAGTCTAGATAGCACAAAAACCCATGACCCATGAATAGTTGTATGATCAAACTCATTAACATTACCTTCTTGGAAATATTTAATTCCATCAAACAGCTACATTTTTGCAAAGGTCACACATTTTTTAGTCAGAAATTTAGTTAGGCCTACATCTGTCCAAAAGGATACACTGTATACGAGGAACAGGAGATGGATGATGGTTTCTTTTGCTAATCTGCAAAATTCGCATGAATTTTCTACAGCCTATTTACATTTAATCTACATGCTTTACAGCAGGGATGTCAAACCGTGTGCCATGGAGGGCCGAGAGTATGCAGGTTTTCATTCCAACCGAACACTACACCAGGTGATTTCACTGATTAGTCCCTCCTCTCTGGTTGAAGGTGTGGTAATCAGTGAAATCACCTGCTATATTCTTGGGTTGGAACGAAAACCTGCATACTCTCGGCCCTCCATGGCACATGGTTTGACACCCCTGCTTTACAGGGTAATTCCTTTATAGCATGTTAAATGATACCTTCTTTATTTTATCATTAATGTAATATGTATTAGTAATTATCCAAGCTCTCTTCCACTAAATACCCTCAAAGATTACCAGAACACTGTTGACAATGGAACATAATTAAACATATTCACATTTCTTTGAATCTGTTTAAGTGCATTGATGTCCCCAACAAAATAGTGTTCCTACAGTCTTCCAGGTTTACTTAAGATCGCCAGAGTTCCTCAATAGTGAAACAACCTTTCTGGGCTGTAGATGACAATGGCATATTCCTTTGTTTTTTTAGGAACTTCAAAATGTATAATAATATACCATGTTCAATAAGTAACTGACTGTAGAATTCCATAACAATTCCAAACCAAGACTGATAAAAAATAGTTTTTATTTTTGTAAAGGATATCTTTGTTATTCCTTGTAAAATAACGGTGGGGTGAAAACTTGTGGTTATAGACACATTACTGAGCCAAAAGGGTCTGTTTATGAAAATCCGCCAATTTAGTAGGGATTTTATCAACAGAAAAGTTACATTTTAAAAGGAAACATTATCTGCAGAAAGGTGTCCTTCAAATTACGTTCATCATTCTACAATTTTATATCAAACAAAAAATATATATATAGATGTATGACTAGTCCCGTTGTTCGTACTTCCGTTGTTCGTACTTCCTACTTCCGTCACGCCAGGGACATTTCCGTCATGCCACAGGCGTGTCACGTCAGGGGCTTTTCTCTGGGGCTGCAGCTGGACCCTACTCCGGGTGCTGGCACTTTGTTTATCGGTCATTGGGCATTTTGGGGGCGGAAAGGATTTACTTCTGGGTGTGAGTCGCGTGTTCACATCCACCCAAACCAATCGAACTATAGAGGAAACCGCTCTCAATGAACAAGGTGTGAAAATGCCCGACTTTGCCCCCTGCTCCCTGGGCCCCCTCCGATCCTTCATAAAAGGACTGAAAACCAACAGTTTGCAGCTGCCAGTTAGCCCGGTAACGCTCTACTAGCAGCGAAATGGACAGTGGAAAACGCTTGCCGACAGCACATATGGATATTGGATTGATGCAGAAAAGATTAGCAAAAGATGTGCAAAAACCCTTGCAAAAACACAGACACTAAACCAAAGACACAGCTGCAAAACTAGCCCTGATACAGGACCCTTTGGGAATCTGTATGGTATGGGTACGGTATGGGTTTTTACCTCTCCCAAAGGGTCCTGTCCTGCTCCATTGACTTTTTTTCCCCTACGAAGGTCGGCAAGCTCTGTAACGAAAAAACTATGTTGAATTTCAATTAACTCTCAATATTCACAAATGAATACAACGACAGCCTTGTAGCCTCTCTTGAACGGCGTATAGCAGTGGTCCAACGTTCTTTCCCCTCAGGTAGCACACGTAATGTGCTGATGAAAGTTCGGCATGACTTTTTTTAGGTTCACCCTATTAAAGTCCCCAGCCACCACCATAGCCGCGTTGGGATGCTTGTTCTGATGCCGACATAACACATCATGTAAGTCCGATAGTGCTACGTCGGTGTCCGCTTGTGGTGGTATGTAGACGGCTGTGGTGATGACCAAGCTGAACTCCCGGGGAAGGTAGAATGGACGGCACGAGATCGTCAGATGCTCCAGGTTCGACGAGCAGGAACGAGAAAGAGTCTTAATGTCCTTGGGGTTGCACCACTTGTTGTTGGTCATGAAGCAAACCCCTCCACCCTTAGATTTGCCAGACTCTTCCGTTCTATCCGCACGGAAAACAGAGAAGGACTCGGTCGGGCATATGACTCGATCCGGCACCAGCTGGGTCAGCCATGTTTCTGTCAGACAAAAGATGTTACAATCCCTCATGTCCCGTTGGAATCTAATCCTCGCCCTAACATCATCCAACTTATTTTCCAGAGACTGGACGTTAGCAAGAAGGATGCTGGGCAGAGGTGGACGGTGGGATTGAACTCTCAGTCTGTTCCGAATTCCGCTCCGTCTCCCCGTAGATGCGTCTCCACTGTTGTTGTTGTGGCTCGCTCTTAAGATCTCCGCCGGCCACGCTGGGTTGAAGGAAAAAGTGGACAAAAACCTTTGTTTTACGCAAAAGTTTATGTCCAAAAGTGTGCTACGTTCGTAGAATGTTAGTGCCGATGTGTTTGTGCAGTTGACATCATCAGCAGCATGGCTATCTCCTTCTCCTTGTCATTTTTTTTCTTTTTTGGAGGAGGCTCAGTTTCCGTGCTGCTGTCCTCGTATTCCATTTGCGCTGGGCCTTGCGCAATGTTTTGATACAGACTCTCGGCCAGATCTGCCACCGTTTCATATACCAGTGCATGTTTGTCACATGGATTTAAAAAAAAAAATAGAATATAAAAATATAGATTCCCCTTATTTATAATTCCTCATTGAAATGTTACCCCCGTGGATTTTTGTGAGCTTCTATCTGTTTTATCCTGTTATTTTAATGCACACTGACTGACAAAAAAAAACGACTGCTCGACTTGAAGAATCTCAGTCGACTGACGGGTCTCCGACAGATGATTTGACTCATCGACTTTCAGGGGGCAGCCCTAGATTTCAATGCTGCGTTCAATGTCCCTAATCCCGACGAGTTTGTTGTCTGGTAGCAGTACTCCAAATGTAAATTAAACATAACATGTTTAGCCAATAATCCCCATGTTGTTCATGATTGAATACATTTGAATTATGATTATGAATTATGTTATTTCGGGTTTAAGGGCTAGGTTGAATTAGTTCGCCGTCAATTGGATCGCGCCTCTGTGTAGATTAGATGGCTCTTTATTGTAGTATAGGTCCTATACATTCATGGAAACACAGCTGCTTCAAAGTGCAAAGTTGTGCAAAGTTTAAAAAAGAAGTCGTAAAAAGCTGTAAAATCAGACGTCTGATAGGCTACAGAGAAAGGCCCTTTAGAAAAAATGCATTTGTGAATCTAACCACGTCAGGTAACTCAAAAATCCACACACAAATGTAACGAGGTTCACAACTCGTCTGGAGGTTTCTAAACGCAGATTCGACAGTCTGTAAATAAATGTAACAACATTTAAATATGTTTTAGATGAACACTGCAGCTGTTTTTAACTAAGTATATTTGTGGATTTCTTTTACATTTATATGAAACGATACATATTTGTGTGTGCATTGAAAAATATATTTGTGAACAGAGACATTTATATATAAATCGCAAAATATATTTGTGAATCGTGTTGTATTCATTTGTGAATATTGAAAGTTAACTGACCCCATACAGGCGCTACATCTATGCTCAAATAATGTAGTGAAATCAAAGATGGCTGACTGACACCTCGAATTCTTTATCGATACTCTGCTTCCGAGCAATACGCACGCTGTTGCCACTGGTGGTCGAAAAGTAGACTGCAAATGCTTTTCTAATAGCCTAGGTGTGCAACCTTTTAATTACCTCAACAAAATCGAGTGTCAGGGCTACGGCAAAACTAGAGTTAACACCGGGCTCGCTTTCCTGACTTGTGACTGAAATTTCCTTAGAAAACAGGAAGGCCTTTTGGATCGTTGACTTGAAGTCTTTACCCAAATGGAATGAATGCAGTGGCGGCTGGCCAGTAGAGGGCGCTAGGGCGCACGCCCCACCACTCCCCACATCCTAGACTTCATTGAATAAGAATAATATATATATATATATATATATATATATTTTTTTTTTTTAAATGAGCAAGGTAAATATTATATAGTTAGTGAGTAAAATGTATAATCTACAATAAAATGTAGATTAAAAATGTTCTATGTTGTCTAAAGTTACTGATGGGTCACGTAATCTTTGCCCATTGACTCTCGTTATGAGTTGTACATGCGCAGTTCGCTCCTCGTCAATACAAGAGATAGGAGTTTGGTGGGGCGCATGGCATAAAAAATATTTATTATAAAGAATTTGCACTAATTGAAGTACCTTAACTTACCTTAACTCATAACAAATGTTCATTCAGCTCAGCAAATACCAATAAAGGCCTTTTCATTTATTTAAATACACTGGTGTGATACCTTAGTACATTTGT